>JASDQU010736924.1:81137-119553 GCA_032191745.1 Picea mariana | reverse complement strand
ATATATATATATATATATATATATATATATATATATATATATATATATATATATATATATTAAAAATATATAATTACAGTTATCACATTATCCAGATACTTCACAGCTTAAAATTAAAATATATAATTACAGTGATAAAGTAATGGATAATCACACTCATAAAGTAACATATAAATATATCTAAGTAATAAGTTGTATATTTATTCGAATCTAAACATTTTTAAATTTATATTAATAAAAAGTATTACATAATTGTAATATTGAAATTAAATTAAAATTTTAAAATAAGAAAATTACAATACATGTATAACATAAAGATATATGGAAATATGAAATTAGAAGTTAATAAATTATAGTAAAGTGAAATGATTGTCTCATGATTATAATTTGAAAATAGAAATAATTTGAAAAAAAAAACAAAATATATGATTACATAAATTATCTTTTTGAATAATCTATTTAATTAATTAAAATTAATTATTTTTAACTAAATTGAATTCATTATCAATTAAAATTAACAATATTATACTATAGTTAATCATAATTAAATTATATTATATCAATATTTGTAACTAATTAAAGTTAATCCTAATTAACCATAACCAATCAATTAAGATTAATCATATTTAATTAAAGTTAACTAAAATCTTCATAAAAAACCACCATCAAAGATGATAAATAATAGTCAAATATATTAACCACTATTAAATTAATTTTAACTAAATTGAATTCATTATCAATTAGAATTAACAATATTATACTATAGTTAATCATAATTAAATTATATTATATCAATATTTGTAACTAATTAAAGTTAATCCTAATTAACTATAACCAATCAATTAAAATTAATTATATTTAATTAAAGTTAACTAAAATCTCCATAAAAAACCACCATCAAAGATGATCAAAGATAATAAATAATAGTCAAATATATTAACCACTATTAACTAAACTTAACAATGGTCCGACATAATCATCTATAATTTACTTTAGTCAACGATAAAAATCTAAACAAACAAATAAATACATAGGTGTGTTCCAATCCACTCTTCAATAATTTAAATACTTTATAAAAATAAATTTAAAAAAGTCAAATTACATGAAAATTTACTTCTTATTTATCATTTAAAAGCCTCCAAATTTATTAAAAAATTCCACGTGCTACACATATTATTTAAATTTTAAATTGACAATAATGTTTTTAATTTAAATCTTAAATTGACAGTAATGTTTTTAATTTAAATCTTATATTAATAAATTTTAAAAAGTCAAATTACATGAAAATTTACTTCTTATTTATCATTTAAAAGCCTCCAAATTTATTAAAAAATTCCACGTGCTATACATATTATTTAAATCTTAAATTGACAATAATGTTTTTAATTTAATCTTAAATTGACAATAATGTTTTTAATTTAAATCTTATATTGACAATAATGTTTTTAAAGCAATTATGTCCACATTATTCAAATATTAAATTGACAATAAGGTTTTCAAAGCAATTATGTCCCCAATTAGAAGGAAGAAACATTCAATTACATAACTCCTCAAAACATTGTTGCAAAATAAGAATTTCATAAATTAAAATAATTTTTTATTTTTTTTATCTAGAATTGGTAAGTTTAAAAACACTCAGGGTTGGTCAAAAGAGATTAACTACAATATCAGAGTCAAACAAGGTTGTCCCTTGTCCACTACCATTTTTGGCATATACACAAGTTAGAAGAATGCTTGGAAAAAACAGGTTGTGTCGGCCCCACTCTCATTGGTATAATCATCAATCTTCTTCTTTATGCCGATGATATTGTTCTTATGGCATGGAGTCCCCATGATCTTGAAAACCAACTAAGAATCCTCAAGGAGTTTTGCTCCAATATGGGTATGACTGTTAATATTGATAAGACTAAGGTCATGATTATTAAATCCAATAAGATCCCTTATGATACCTTTGTATATGAAAACAACAACTTGAAGGAAGTGACTTCATACAAATATCTTGGAATTGATATTCACCACAAGCTCAATTGGAATCATAGCATTGAGAAAAGGATTATTAGGGGATGGAAAGCTTATTATGGGCTTGAAAACAATTGTAAATCAATTGATATTTAGAGTTGGGATAAGAAGAAACTCCTCTTTGAGACTCTTGTTACACCTGTTATTCTTTATGTATGTGAATTCTGGGGCTATAGTATCTCTCGTGAATCCTGGAGAAAAATAGAGAAAATACAAAAGAATTTTATAACCTATAATCTCAAAATTAAAGGAAATACACCATATCTCATCCTCCTCTTAGAAACAAACCTCTCCCCCATTGAGAGCATGGCTATGACTAGATACCCAATGTATAAGAACAAATTAAATAACATGGAAGGCAAGAGGCTACCTAAAATTGCTTCAAAATCAAGTCATAACCACCATCAACTCAAGCAAGGACGGCATAAAGATGCTCGATCTTGGCTAAGCTATTGGGGAATCATGGAAGAAACCATTTTGTAGAATAAAGATACTATTAAAAAAAACGTCAAGTCAAAATTTAAGGAGAAAATGTGGTGTGATAAAGAGTTAGAGGAAAAAATAAAATTAAGGTATTATAAAGGTGTAATCAACCCTAATCTAGAAGATCAAATTATCGATATGTTTTGCCAAGTGTAAAAAAATAAATAAGCATTGCTAAGATAAGAACAAATTTTCACGAGCTCCATAGTGAAACTAGGCGTTGGCCAATTCCTAAAACGCCATGGGATGAAAGAGTGTGTCACCTTTGTGACACTAAGAAGGTTGAAGATGAAAAGAACTTTCTCTTAGATTGTCTAGCCTATACACATATTAGATCTCATTTTCACAATATTTATCACACTACCAACCTTCCTAACCTCTTAACTCAACAAAAGTATGGTGATCTTGGAAAGCTTCTCTTAATGTTTTTCGAGCATAGAAACAAAATTATAAAGAATCACAAGTAATCACTTACCCTCTAAAGGTCTGATAGACTAATTCGGTCTTAGCAGAAGTTAATCATCGTCATCATATACAAATATTTTATTATTTTTATTAAATATTATTATAAAAAAAAAATTATTTTTTTATTAAAAATTAACTTTTAGAAATTCAAAATTTAGGCAATATCATTATTTTTAAAAACTCAAACTTAAAAAACTACACATACTTCATTAGCATTTAGTCATTAAAATTTATATGTAAATATATCACGACATAAATATGGACACAATCACAATTTTCAGTTGTTTAAAATGCATTTTTGAATGCATAAATGGACTCAACATGTTGAAAAACCATATGTCAATCAGATTATACAAACTTAGTCTATGAAATCTGTAGATCCAAAATTTCTCATCAAATTTTGGGCAAAAAAAAATCCCCAAACCATCGCAAATAAAAATAAAATGGGGCAAAGCAACAGTAACATTGGGAACATAAATCAACTCACAGATACTCATCAATATGGTGAAAGGGAAACTGCCTTTCAAAGGAAATCCATGGGATTGAAATAAGGGGAGTAAGCTACCGTATGGAAAGCCATTATATGCAAAGCCACAACAAGGTATGACACCAAAGTTTGATGCTAATGTCAAAAGGAATGATGCATGTTCTTAATTTGACAAATTTGAACATCATGCTAGAGATTTATATAGAATAAAATATCATGAATCCAAACATAGAAACATAAGGCATATTGGTCATTTTGTTGATGGATTCAGAAACAAAAAACTGTATATTTAATCAAAGGTTTTTGTTAGCAACATTACGAGATTTTAAGGCCATGGTTGTAAAAGGTTGTAAATTTAACCCTAAAAAATATGTTACCAATAGTAATACTTTTCAATTCAAGGGATGATTCTTGCGTTTTTTACCCAAACATGTGGGTTTTTCAAGAGCTAGAGTTCTCATTTTGAGGTCACACAATTCTTTTCAAGTGAGTCACTAAGTTGTTACTATTTGCACATTACAACCATTATATTCATCTTGTTTTTTTATTATAATGTTAATATATAAAAAATTCATTGATTTATGCAATGCAATAAAACCAAAACCACACAATAGAATGTACATAGAATTATGAAGAATATACAAACTTGGAGAAAGAACCTATTAATATCGTGCAAAGCAAGAGGGTTTTGACCTTCACTCCATTATCTCAAGTTAAAGGTTTTAATGATCTTTGAAATCAACTAATTATCTCATATGAATAATTTGAAAAGATGGGAAAGCTAGTAGGCATGGATAAGAAACATTTTTAACAAGACAGGTTGAGATTGATATTTATAATTTTGTAATATGTATGTTATTTATCATAAGCATCATATCACTTTCTTACTATACACCTTATTCATTATTAAGAATTGATATTTTATTACTATTAAAGTTTTACAAGTACTTCTCATGTAAGTTTTGAAATGGCCTTCTTGATAATACTCTCTAGATTATAGATGATCATTCATAAATTTCAAAAAATCAAATTCAACTAAAACATATATACATATACATGATGATGATCATCTAAAATTTTGACACAACCCCTGTAATTGATCCAATGACCAACCTACATCCATCATAACCTCCAAATCTATCAAGCACCAAGAGGAATCGAATTCCTTGATGTGCAAACCTTTTCTCGAAATTTATCCTTTAAAATGGTTTGCACCTCAAAGGATTTGAACCCTTTTTGCCACTTAATAGATATAAAATATAGATTTAAGATGAATCTATACTAGTACTATAAATTAGATTAATGAAATACAATAACAAAAAAATTCATACACATATAAAATTAAAAAGATAATTAATATTTCCACCCACATGTTTCATGTACAAGTTTAAATATGAAAGGAAACAAATGAACCCACTCTACAAAACTAAAGGACAATGTTTCCACCAAAATGTCTCATGAACATGTATTAAGATGATTGATAGCATATGAACTCACTTTATAAAACTTATCCATTTAACGATGATGAAGAATGGGTTCACCCCTATTTTTTACTGTAAAATTTTGAATCAATGTGGAATGAAGAATGTGAGGGAAGGAAAGTCCAATCCATCAACTCCTTAAAAAATTCAAAGCATTGTTTTCAACTCCTTAAAACATTCAAAACATTGTTTTGTTTTGTGATAGGAATAAGAAATTTGTAAAAATAAAACATTGTTTTGTGATATGAATAGGAACTTCGTAAAAATAAAGTACATTTTGGAYATGTTTTGTAAAATTAGGGATTTGACAATTCCCAAGAAGTAATGGGACGAAACAATCTATCATTAATTGTTCAAGTATCAAAACTATGGTGATTTTGGTGATAGAAAATGGGAGAGTAGACATGTTTTCCTCACACACTAAAATGGTTTTGAGTGATCTTATTCAATCAACAATGTTATATATAAATATATCAAGCTTTGGTTCAATATAGATACACTATCTTAGCCACAATAACAACTTGTTGATAGAATATCTCAAGCACACACCAAACTAAGAGCTAACTAGTTGAAGAGAATGAGTGAAGTCATCTAACAACCTCCTATAACTTAGAGTCAAAGGAGTCACTTAGAGATTATCTCTACCTCACAATAATTAATATATGAAAAAACCAGCCCGCACGCGTGTAGACGGATTGGCAAGTGCCATGTAAATGGAAGGAAATTTGTAAAATAAAGTCTCATGTTCGATTCTCACCCGGACTTACTCGTGCGCCATTCTTGTGGGCTGGGTGGTTGCACCTCGGGTTATAGTGGTAGCCGCATGGGGATCGACCCCGTGTCACGCGAGTACGAGAACCGCGAGTTGCCGATTCCCCCAGTAAATATGTAATTCTTCCTTATAACATAATGTTGTGGTTTTTTCATATATATATATATATATATATATATATATGAAAAAACCACAACATTGTGTTATAAGGAAGAATTACATATTAATGAAAAAAAAAGTAGCAATTAATCATTCCAACACTTAAAACCCTTCTCTTAATTCATTTTTAGCACAAAAATAAAATTCTAAAACAAACTAAATAATTCTTCATCTTTCTTAAAATCCCATAAACTAAATTAAAAAAATAAATTCATAACACATTTCTCATAATAAAAAATAAAAACAATAAAAAAAAAAAGCATCTTCATGTATCCCCTACCATAATGTGTGATGTATAGAATGAATATCCACTCAACAATCAGTTTTCCTCATTAACATGGATGGTTGGTCATGTCGATAGATTGAAAAAGTCCAAAAACGACGGCTTGACATTTTGTAAAATCCGAGCACAAATCTTGGTGTTTAGCACAGTTCGACTCATTGGATAATGACGTTTTAGATCATCTTTATAAAACCTTCCTTTATTCCGCTGTCCAGTCCCTTCCGCCGATATACAGATCCTCAAATTCGTGTTATGCGGCTCAACCTCACGTGCCTTAACATAAAAGTTTGAGTGTTGACGTCACTTCCATCCAAATGGGCCTTGCGATTGTGGTCAGGCTTGAAATTTGGTATCAATTTTATTTGTCAACTAATAAGGTGAGGTGACTTTCATTTTACGTTTCAGAAACTTATAATTTATTATTTTGATCATCATCCAAACTATAATTTTACATTTCAAATTAAAAATGGATCGAATAAAGAAGGTTTTATATATATATAATTTTGTTTGATTTATTTTTAAAGAAAATTATTTTTATATTGCATAAAAAGGTTATCGTTTTAATTATCTATACAAATTTGATTCTAGTAAATAAAAGCAAAGTTACACATTTGATGATGATGATGACGACGATCACTAAGACCCAATTTTGTTTGTGTGTTGGAAAAACATTAAGATAAGTTTTCTAAGATCACCATGGTTTTGTTGACTTAAGAGATAGGAAGGTTGGTAATGTAACAAATATTTTGAACATCTTACTTTATATATATATATGTGTGTGTGTGTGTGTAAAGTAAGACTTTAAATTTTTGATGATTGGTAAAGAGTTTTCTTTCTTCGACAAAAGAAAACATGTTAATGGTTCAAGACTTAAATGCATCTTGCAGGAGTAAGAATTTACCTTCTACGGATCACCAACAAATTATTTCAAGTGGTATGGTTTTCCTTGACTAAAGGTGATGTGTAACACTTAATGGTGAGTGTCCTCAGTACTAATTGACAACTGAATTATGATAGTTTTGTCACCTTCATTTCTTTTTTTAAAAAGAAAAAGTTCTTCACATACTAAACCTCATTTTATACTAAAACTAAGACCAAGTCAATAACCACGAATTTGATTGGTATGAATACATAAAACTCGCTTCCAAGGAGGAATGTTCAAAACCTTTTTGTGTATGGCTTATATAGACATGTATATGTTAAGAATAAGTTTGACTGTACTAATATATCCAAGTTTGAATATGCATCAATGTAGCCAATTGAAAAGTGTTAATCTTAATTTGAATATGTCCATGGACGTAGCTAATTCAACGTAAGTGTTCAGAATAATGTAATTGATGGGGTGATTGATTTTCGATGGTATGTTAATGAATTTGTTTTTGTAATAAAAAAATATTATAACACTTAGAGTTATTGGTTTAGTTTTTATTGATATAATATCAAGATTTGGATATGTAAAAACCATTGTGTGTAAATAAAACTCGACCACCTAAAATAATCTGCTAGTGGTTTGTAAAGTGACAAACTCTCAATCTTGCTAGATGTCTCTGAGTCTTAAATTATAATATATGTTCTTATATCCAAGGAAGACAATCTCTTATCCAACGAAAAGTAATTTTAAACCATACTAAAAAACAAAACATACAATTTCAACCATAAACAATATCCACAAAATAATTTCAACCATAAACAATATCCACAAAATACCAGTATCCTTATATGATAATCATTGAAGTTACCAAAAAAAAAAAAAGTCATATAATATCAACAATACCTAACCATCCATTCTTAAATAAAATCTAAAATATAATTTAATATTTTTATTTGCATCTATGTGAGATAAAAAAAAAAGAAAAAAAAAAAGAGTATATCTTTGAAAGTGTATATTCTTAAGAAACAAAGAGCAAGTGACAATTAAAAGAGAAGGATCATATCAATTAGAGGTTATGGAAGGATAAATTAATAGAATAGATAGGAGAAATGGAAAAAAAAATGAAATTGAACAAAATAAAGATCTTATAAAAGTTAGGTTTGCATGTACAAAGACAAAAATTCATTCTCTTTTATAAATGGAAAAGCTACAATTAGAAAGGGAGTATGATATATAAAAAAGAGGATTAAAACCAAATTGAAAATAAAATATTTTCATATAAATTGTGCTTTAAATATATTAAGGATATTGCAAAATTTGTAACAAGTAAATATGACCACGAAAGAGTATACTAGGGAATTTTACAAAATTATGTGGGTGGTTTAAGTTATGCCATTCAAGATAAACTTGATGTGTTAAATTTTCATTCAGTTGTTGTAGAATCTTACTAAAGAAACCTCAAGAATTGAGGAGAAAACATTCATGTTAGGATATATAGACGCTTACGAGTTTGTTAAGATCAACTTGGTTTAATGTGTCTTTAGGTAAAATTGTGTTTCTTTTGTATGCAATAGTATGCATTTGTAGTTATGTAATCACATGGTCCTAATATGTTCTAGACATAGAGTGATCGGACGACTCATATTCTCCTTATCTTAACAGCTACGTTGATCTGTGGCTTAACACTCGATTGGCCCATGATCTCTATTTAAAGAGCATGGAGTGTCATTTGTTGTTGATTGATTGTAAGAATTATCTTGCAAAATATTTTTCTTTTGCATTAATATATTTCCCCAAGTGGCCATGTTGGTAGGGGCTATGGACTATTTCCCTGATAAAGGATTTTAACCATGTAAAAGTGTTGGTGTGTTAATCTTTGATTTGGTTGTGTGAGTGGTTACAAAAGGTGTTTGTCCTATGTTGGAATACCCAGTTTTGTCGAACAATTCAGAAAGTAGTAGACCATGAGAAGAGATCAAGGATTTGGGATAGCATAGATGAGAGAAAAGATAGAAAAATGTGAAACAAGATCCAACGCACTATGAAATAGCCTGTTGAAATTATATTTGATGTTGATAGAGGAAGAAAGTTAGCAAGAGACTGAGGTACAAATTTGAAGGCATTATTTTTTCAAATTTGGAGTGCAAGGTCATCTGGCATTGACTATCCAAATTTGTTGAAGGTAGGGAGAAGACAAAAGGGAATAATTCATATTATTGAAGTTGAACTAACAATAATAGCAAGTGAAGTGATTGACTTGGGGAGAGCAAAGAGAAAAATTGATTATGTGGAAAATATTGTTGCATTCTAAGAAAGAGGTTGAAAAATAATCATAATAGAGGAAGATAGTCTTCAAAATGAAATGCAAGATATGAGGTAAGTGCTATAATTTGGTTATTGATTATGGTAGTTCAAAAAATTCAATGTCTACTAATTTGTTCAGAAAATGAATGTGAATTATACTACATCCAAAATCATATAGAGTGTGATGGTTACAAAATCGACATAGGGTCACAATGTGATGTAGGGATTTCTGAGGATCATAACTTTTGACTTGGTTATCCGTTTGGGATGAAATTTTATAGGGAGTTGTGTTTCGAAGATTTCACTTCCATCTTGATGTAATACTTGCGATCAAACATCACCACAACACTTTTTCGGGGTTAAATTCCTTCATATAAGGCCTCAAATTGTGGTTTTAGTATTTTTTGAGAATTTTTAAATTAGTAATTTTCAGTTATCTTTTAGTTTACACACCTAATGAGAAAAGTGAGTTGACAAATAACGTCACTCTAGTTATATTTTAGTTATTGGTTATTTTTAGAGTCATGCATGAATTTTCTAAAATTGGTTGTTTTCTAAAATTAGTTGTTTTTCTAAAATTAGCTATTTTTTAAAATCTGAGATAGTAGTTATAAGGGGTTGAACTTCCATTGTAACGGTTACGATGGAGAAGGAATAAAAGAGAGTTGTTTTTCATTCTTGTGTGTTTGCATGGTTTTTTGATCTCGTGAATGAATCAAATTTTATTGGTTGCATCACAATGAGAAGGGTGTGCTTCATTAATTTTAAGATGGGGAATTATAGTGATAACATTGTGTATTATTTTTTCCCAATGGATTTTTGTTACATTTTGTTAGGAATGCTATGGTAGTTTAATAGAAGAGTTATGCATGATGGAATAAGAAACACCTATCAGTTTAAGAAAGACATGAAGTAATTTAAATTATGTCTTTCAAATTATAAATAAGTCAAGAAAGATTAAAAAAAATGATGTTAAGTCCGGTCTTGGCATATGCAAAGGAAACATAACAACATGAACCTATGAAGTAGCACATTGAAGAAAAGAAAGACCACATGGATTAATTTAAATTATGTCCTTCAAATTATAAAGAAGTCAAGAAAGCTAAAAAGACTGATGTTAAGCCCAGTCTTGGCATATGCAAAGGAAACATATCAACAAGAACCTATGAAGTAGCACATTGAATAAAATAAAGACCACAACATTGGTGCTATGGTAGCAACAATTTTGAAGGAAGAGAATACAAGAGTTTGTCATTCTCATAATGGTTTATGTGTTGATAATATTTGTTGATCTATTTTCCCGTTAAGGACCAGAGTCAACCTTGTAGGGTATTCTTGTAAAGAGTTATAAAAATCCCTCTTCATTTTTATAAAGATGGTACTCCTCTTTCTCACTTAGATTTTCAAAATGCTCATTCAAACAATAAATTTAACTAAATAAATAATAAATAAATTACATTGAAAAAATAATAACCTCACTTACAATAAACAAAATAACTACATACATTAGATAACATCCATTAATTTAAATAATAAGAGATAAATATTGGAAGCAAGAATTAAAAATAGAAAAATAAATAAATAATCCAAAATAAAAAAACTTTAAATGATTTCATTCATTTAAAATCAAAATATACATAGGAGAAACACAATAGAGATCTCATATTTATATAAAATTCAAAGATAAAGAAACCAATAAACTCGTACAAAAAAATAAATATCACAAATTGATTTTCAAGTTCGAATAGAATATTTGCCTATTGCATAACACAATATTCCTCATACTTAAATAATTAAATAAATGCATTCGTCCAAATGCATTCCAAAAGAGGTACGCTTGGGCGACATGGGATTCGTGAAGTTATAGAGTACTTTCAATTGTGTTTTTATTCAATGAACAATGTATGCTAAATGACATGACTACTTAAAATATTTGCTCAAATCAAAGCACTTGTCCATGGGGGGAAGTATCAACTTGATATGTAAATTTGAATATATATTTTTAATTATAAATTATAAATTTTTTATTAAAATTTATGGTTATACTAAAAATTTATAATGATATTGGTTTTATATTTTTTTAAAAATATATATATATATATATATATATATTCGACAACTTAAAATTAAAATATATAATTACAATGATAAAATAATGGATAATCACACTAATAAAGTAACATATAAATATATCTAAGTAATAAGTTATATATTTATTAGAATCTAAAATTTTAAGTTTTATATTTATTCGAATCTAAAAAAAATTAAAATTTATATTCATAAAAGTATTACACAGGTGTAATATTGAAATTAAATTAAAATTTTAAAATAAGAAAATTATAATAAATGTATAATATATAAGAAAACTATAATAAATGTATAATATAAAGATATATGGAAATATGGAATTAGAAGGTATAATATAAAGATATATGGAAATATGGAATTAAAAGTTAATAAGTTATAGTAAAATGAAATGATTGTATCATTATTATAATTTGAAAATAGAAAACAAATTATATGATTATATAAATGATTTTTTTGATAATTAATTTAATTAATTAAAATCAATTATTTATAATTAAATTTAATTAATCAACCATCATAAATCAGAATTAACAATACTATAATATAGTTAATCATAATTAGATTATGTTATATCAATATTTAAATTTAATTAATCAACCATCATAAATCAGAATTAACAATACTATAATATAGTTAATCATAATTAAATTATGTTATATCAATATTTGTAATTAATTAAAATGAATTCTAATTAATCATAACCAACCAATTAAGATTAATCATATTTAATTAAAATTAATTAGAATTACCATAAAAAACCATATCAATCATGATAAATAATAGAAGTATATTAACCACTATTAACTAAACTTAACAATGATCTAACATAATCATCTATAATTTAAATTAGTCAACCATAAAAATCTAAACAAATAAATAAATATATACATATGTTCCAATCCACTCTTCAATAATTTAAATACTTTATAAAGATTAATTTAAATGAAAATTTACTTCTTATTCATCACTTAAAAACCTCCAAATTTATTAAAAAATTCCACCTACTACACACATTATTTAAATCTTAAATTAACAATAATGTTTTTAAAACAATTGTGTCCACATTATTCAAATATTAAATTATTCAAATATTAAATTCCCAATAAGGTTTTCAAAGAAGTGATGACCCCTATTAGAAGGGAGAAACATTCATTTACATAACTCCTCAAAACATAGTTGCAAAATACAAATTTCATAAAATAGATTTTTAAAATTTTTATCTAGAATTTATATAAAAATATTTTATTATTTTTATTAAATATTATTATAGAAAAATTATTATTATTTTTATTAAATATTATTATTATTATATATATATATATATATATATATATATATATATATTTATTAAAAATAAACTTTTACAAATTCAAAATTTAGGTAATATTATTATTTTTAAAAACGCAAACTTAAAAACCTACACATACTTCATTAGCATTTAGTTATTAAAATTTATATGTAAATATATCACCACATAAATATGAACGCAATCGCAATTTTCTATTGTTTAAAATGCATTTTTGAAAGCATAAATGGACTCAACATGTTGAAAACCATATATCAATCAGATTATACAAACCTAGTCTATGAAATCTACAGATCCAAAAATTTCTCATTAAATTTTGAGCAAAAAAATACCGAGACCATCGCAAATAAAAATAAAAATGGGCAAAGCAACATTAACATTGGGAACATAAATCAACGCATAGATACAAATTGCCTTTCAAAGGAAAGCCATGGGAATGAAACAGGGGGAGTAAGCTACTCTATGGAAAGCCATTATATGCAAAGCCACAACAAGGTATGACACCAAAGTTTGATGCTAATGTCAAAAGGAATGATGCATGTTCTTACTTTGGCAAATTTGGACACCATGCTAGAGATTGCTATAGAAGGAAATATCATGAATCCAAACATGGAAACATAAGACATATTGGTCATTTTTTTATGGATTCAGAAACAAAAAATTGTATATTTAATCAAAGGTTTTTGTTAGCAACATTATGAGATTTTAAGGCCATGGTTGTAAAAGGTTGTAAATTTAACCCTAAAAAATATGTACCAATAGTAATACTTTTCAATTCAAGGGATGATTTTTTCTTTTTTAACCCAAACATGTGGGTTTTTCAAGAGCTAGAGTCCTCATTTTGAGGTCACACAATTCTTTTCAAGTGAGTCACTATGTTGTTACTATTTGCACATTAAAACCATTATATTCATCGTTTTTTTGGTTATAATCTTAAGATATATAAAATTCATTGATTTATACAATGCAGTAAAACCAAAAGCACGCAATATAATGTAAATAGAATTATAAAGAACATACAAACTTGGAGAAAGAACCTATTAATATTGTGCAAAGAAAGAGGGTTCGAGTTTGACCTTCACTCCATTACCTCAAGTTAAAGGTTTGAATGATCTTTGAAATCAACTACTTATATCATATGAATAATTTGAAAAGATGGGAAAGCTAGTAGGCATGGATAAAAAACATTTTTAAGAAGACAAGTTGAGATTGATATTTATCATTTTGTAATATGTATGTTATTTATCATAAGAATCATATTGCTTTCTTATTATTCACCTTTTTTGTTTGTTAATTTGTGCGGGACCTGTTGGCTACGCGATTAACCTGTGGCTTGAGAAACCGCGACTCAGGGGCATCTAAGCCGTCAAAATCACCCGGGGATCGCACCCGGCCTGAGCCACACCAACCCTTAACATGGTTGGATTTTTTGTCCCCGCAGGTTTCGAATCGGTGACTTTAACATCACAGAGTGGCTTAACAACACACTCCGTCACCGACTGTCCTACACCTCGGGGACTCTTATTATTCATCTTATTCATTATTAAGAATTGATATTTTATTAATATTAAAGTTTTAGAAGTACTTCTCATGTAAGTTTTGAAATGGCCTTCTTGATAGTACTCTCTAGATTATAGATGATCGTTCGTAAATTTCAAAAAATCAAATTCAACTAAAACATATATACATATACATGATGATGATCATCTAAAATTTTGACACAACACCTGTGATTGATCCAACGACCAACCTACATCCATCATAACCCCAAATCTATCAAGCACCAAGAGGAATCAAATTCCTTGTCGTGCAAACCTTTTCTCGAAATTTATTCTTTAGAATGATTTGCACCTCAAAGGATTTGAACCCTCTCGCCACTTGATAGATATAGATTTAAGATGAATCTATACTAGTACTATAAATTAGGTTAATGAAATACAATAACAAAAAAAATCATTCACATATAAAATTAGATAGACAATTGATATTTCCACCCACATGTTTCATGTACAAGTTTAAATATGAAAGGAAACAAATGAACCCACTCTACAAAACCACATACAAAACTAAAGGACAATGTTTCCACCAAAATGTCTCATGTACATGTATTAAGATGATTGATAGCATATGAAATCACTTTATAAAACTTATCCATTTAACGATGATGAAGAATGGGCTCAGGCCCATTTTTTACTGTAAAATTTTGAATCAATGTAGGTAACAGTTTTTGTTAGAATTAATGCTTATCTTATTGTATAGTTTAGTAGGTTGTTAGATGGTTGTGAGAGAGAATGTCTCCAACAAAGACTCCTAGTTCGGTGTGTGGTTGAGATATTATCCTCAACAAGATTGATTGTGTGGATAAAATAGTGTGACTATCTTTATACCAAACTTGATGTATATATGTGTACTAATTTACTATGAAATCAATTGATGGAATTTGTGCAACAATGTCTACTCTCCTATATTTTTAATTTAGTACTAGAGTGTGTTTAGGCTTGACTCCCTCACCAGAGTTCTGAGGAATATGAGAGGAATGTGTTGATGGAAATGACAAGTTGAGGACACGAAGGAGCAGAATTGAAGGACCCATTGTTGTTGACGTGAAAGGGCATCATTTTTAATTCGTCGTCGAAAAGCCGTAAAATAGAGCCATTGATCAATGGCTGCATGAGGGAGCAACATGAGTGAGAGAGAGTTGAAGCTATTTTTTGAAGGAGTCTATGTGGAACATAATCCACCAATGAATGAGTTTCCATCTATTGTGAAGAAGTAGTCTTGTTGAGAGGTCTAAGAAGCATGTATGTGATTGTTTATAGTGAAAGAAAGGAGAAACACCATCTTGAGCTAGCCACCATTGTAGTCACGAGTTGAATTTGTGTGGAGGAGTATCCACAATAGGTGAGCTTCTAGTTGTGAGAAGTCACGCAAAGTAAAAAGTAGCTATAGCCTTGGAGAACATGTAGTCTTAAAGAACATACACAATGTTTTTTGGAGTTCTATTGTTGAAGGAGAAGATCCCACACTAGTCCGTATGCTTCGTGTGAGGAAAGAGAAATGTTGTTTTTCTCATTGATTTGCTTCCACCAAGAGAGAATAGAGCTTTCATTTGTTTTTGGTTGTTTTGAGGGGCGTTGTCTAATTATTCTACGTTTTAGTACTTTTTGTTGGAACCTGGCGACATAAATCTACTCGAAATCACATTTTTTTGTTGTTTAAATTGCATTACACAATGTTTTTTGGAGTTCTATTGTTGAAGGAGAAGATCCCACACTAGTCCGTATGCTTCGTGTGAGGAAAGAGAAATGTTGTTTTTCTCATTGATTTGCTTCCACCAAGAGAGAATAGAGCTTTCATTTGTTTTTGGTTGTTTTGAGGGGCGTTGTCTAATTATTCTACGTTTTAGTACTTTTTGTTGGAACCTGGCGACATAAATCTACTCGAAATCACATTTTTTTGTTGTTTAAATTGCATTTCTAAATGTAGAAATGGATTTATCATACTGAAAAACCTCTCGAGAACTCAAATTATATAAAATTAACCACTAAAATTTGCAAATCCAACCATTTATGACCATATTTCGAGAAAAATTAAATATAAAATATCCCCAAAAAATGACCAAAACATAGAACAATTAGACTACGTGGTTTTGAAGTGTGCACCCTGAGATTGTTTCCTGAAAGTTAAAATCTGAAGACGTTTTTGAAGAAGAATTTGTCGAGCAAGAAGAAAATCCAAAGCCATCCCAGACCAGTGTATTGAAACCACATGGTACTACTCTATAGTACATAAGTCACAAAAAATGTTCAAGATGTGTGTTCTTTAATGAGCACATAACTAAAAGTGTGTGTTCTCCAGAGCATTTTATCATTTTGATTGTGTAACCAAACCTATTGATGCCTCGATCTAATGTTATTTTGTGCCAAATTTTCAAGTGGGGGAAGAGATATGTAAAGGAAGCGAAAGATTGGATGTGCATTGATATTATAGTTCTCAATATGTGAGAGATAATGTTTATCGTAGTTTATTATTTAAGATATTATTAATTAGTTGGATTTGAGAAGATTGGTTCAACTAAGTTTGCTCCTATTTTGGTGTGTGGTTGAGATATTGTTTCAATTGGTTGATTGTGTGATCAAGGTAGTTTGTCTATATTGAGACAAGCTTGTTGTATTTATATGTATTCATCACATTAATTAAAGATAGTGATTGTAACACCCTTGTTTTCCCCAGCTTGTAATTAATCATTACTTGTGATTACCATGCCATGACATAGGAACAATGTAAATGCATTATTGTTTATATTTCCAACAATTGTATTATTGTTTATATCCCTTGAATTACTGGCCATGATACCACTAGAGGAAAGAGCGAGGAAACCTATAGAGAGGGCTTATCATGCTAAGATGACCCAATCCTCTTTGCTGAAATATTTGATCTAGAATAATAAGCCTCATCCTGATCCCAAGGAAGAACTAGTTAATGAGAAAAGGACCGGTGGTTGAAAAACCAACTACCCTAATAAATGGAAGCATGGAGTACCTAGCTGAGTAGACAAAAAGTTGTCAGCCTGAAGTACCACATAGTGCAGTCCGCCTGCAGGCCCAAATTGACCCAAGTTCCTTCTGGCAGAAGGTATAGGATAGGTCCAGAACCTTCTTTTGGGGGAGGTGTGCAAGAGAATACCAAAAAAAAAATGCAATCACGAAAATACGGGAGAAGGAGAGCAGAAGAGAGTGGGAGAGGTGCGAAGAATTCCATTCCCAGAAGGGGGCTTGGAAAAAGATCATAGAAATCATGGAAGAGTTTTGATTTGAAACATAGAAGGTCCAAAGAAAAGAGAGAACTCTCTAGTGGTATCATGGCTTGGCACGGGGGTGGTAAGAGTGCTAAGAATGAATGCATCTGAGCCTATGGTTGGGTGGAAATGATAACACCCAAAGTCAGTTTGGTATCTCTAACTTATAATACAGATAAGTGTTTCACATATTTTGTGTAATTGAATTGAGATGCGTGATTGGACGTCTGTGATTGTGTTAGAGATGTGCATTGCATGATTAACAGTAATAATTCATGTTTTCGTTTGTAAACTCCTGCATTCGGGTGATTTTAGGACGACAAGTTTGGTGCTTGCCTTGCACAGTTGCATATAATTATCTTATTGAATGGTAAAAATAGTAAACTTGATGGCCTTATGCCCTAGTAAGTGTGAAGAAGAATTTGAATGTCACATTTTGTTAATGAATTTATGTTTAATCATGTTTAGTGAAGGAGGATAGTTAGTAATGTCGTTTAAATGAATTTGGGGAAAACAACGAGTGACCCCTATCTAAATCTATATATGTGTTAATCCTCCAAAAGACTGTCCAAGGATAAAATCAAGGAATACAAAGTTGGGACGGACTCCACAGGACTATTATCAACTCGTCCATCCCTCGAAATCCCTTTTCTTGTTATAGAATTTGAGTTTTGTAAATGGAACGCGCTTCCTTTAAACCATCCTTCCAAGTAACCGCAGGTTCAAGTCCATGGACTTAACCAAGTCTCGGGTAAGATTTAAGAGTGTAGTTCTCTAGGGCTTTTCAACGTCCGATATGACCTAGGTTTTGAGACCCTTTGTTATGCTCTAAAAGGAGCTAAGGATTCTGGGCTTTGGGACTTAGCAGGTCCGGGAATTTGAGATGTTGGAACCTCACAACATTCAAATCCCTCTAAAGGAAACCTGTCAAAACAATGATCGGACGGTTGACCAGAAACTGGCGGTTTCCTATCCATTTTCGTGGGATCCGCTTCATCATTAAACCTTGACCATCTTTTCAGCCATAAAGTTATGCGAGTCGTCGATCCAAGAAACATCGGGATCTTTCCTGACCATTGAATACACGCTATATTCAAATTCGATGTTGACCTACTACGAGAGTGAAAAGGTTTTAATTGGTCGAAATCCCCGAATGCCAAAATCACGAAGTAACATGAGCTGTAGATCTAAGGATCCTTAGGGTCCCTTCTTGACCATTACATCAAGCATAGTGGAAGGCTAGGGTAAGCGGTACCATCAACCAACAACAAGAAGTCATCCCTTCTTTATGACCTTTCCGGTTGGTAAACCTTTGGGAATTAAATGGGCTAAGACCTATAAGGGATGTGAAGTTGTGAAATCCCTGAGCGGAGAAATCCCACCAACCGTTAGGTCGGGAGGAAGGATTCGAGAGCAATGTGAGTTGTTGATCTGAGGGTCTGTTGGAATCCTTTCTCAATCGTTCGATAAACTAGTAGGAGGAAAATGTAAGCACTTTGGTGAAGTCTTACTCCAGGAAACATAAGGTACAATGGGTAAGAATATCTCGAAGGCCAAAGGCTGGAGTATGTGGAGAGGATATTTGGAACTTGGGAACTTGGGAACTACGGGACTCTGGGAGATTAGAGGATATAGGAGAGTGTGTTAAGCACTGAAGTCATCTTATTGCAACGTCCAACTCTAATTGGATGGGCCCATGTACATCACGGTGATGTGGTGTACCTGGATACTTCCATGTGGCATCATGGGATTGGTCATGAATTTATTGTAGGACCCTTGCCAACTCTAAACTTTGTGTTAACTGTGGAAAAATACCAACTGTCAGATCTAAGAGTGGATCGATCCCCACCATAGATTTTGGAGCGAAAGGAGACTTCAGGAATTTGAGTCTCCGAAGATGTTGTAGACGTATACAAGAATGATGGAGGGCCGAAGGACCACTATTCGCGAAGACCAGGAGATATTCCTTACAACCAACAACCATGTCATCATCAGGGGATAATGACCTAGGTCACGATCATGCCATGTCAGATGGCATGAGAGAGGTGAAGCTATGTGGATTCCATGTGAAGCTACGTGGATTCCAGGTGGCAAAGGGGATGGCCATTGGCCAAAGACGCCCCGAAATTTTTTTGGAAGGCAATAAATTTCAAACCGGAGATTTATTTTGGGAAAGGTTTCAATCATTGGAAAGATATCGATGAACACACGAAGATTGTGTCCTCATCTGAGGAAACAGGGAGTCGTAGGAAAGCAGAAAAATTATACTCCCATCTATTAAAAGGATAATTAGGGGGTCGAGTGTGTGACAAATTGGTATTAGAGCAGGAAACAATAGTTGGCATGCTTGGGCTCACGAAAGAGTCAAATAACTTTCTTTTCTTAAGAAAATTTTAAGGGGGAGGGCCACCCTACCCTACACTATCTATCAGAACAAGATTTAAACACCAGGGCTGGATGGGGCAGAAATCAACCACATGAATGGTATAACCAATAAAAGACAAGCCTGCTAGAAAATTTCCCCTACGTTGGAGAATTTTATTTGTTATCTACACAAGCCCCTTGGTTGAGGTTTCCTCTTTGGAAAATTATTACAACATAAAGGTTACAAGTGGATGTGCAGTGGATGGAGCATATTGTTTATTTGGTAGAATGATAGATACTCCTACAAGAGTGGGATTATGTTAATAGGAACTAATATCAAGACTTGGATGTGAATGGACTAAATATATGGCAAGGTTGTTTGCAAATGTGGGATTATGAAGCCTTTGTTAATTACATTTGTTGCTTAAATAAGAGACTTGGCCTTTTGATTATAATTCTCCATGTCTAGAGACCTTATCGAAATATGTGAGGTCAACTTACTTGACCCATCGTAACTGAAAACCTGCTATTGGGATAACCTATTTTTTCAAAGTAAAAATAAGTCCTATGGACTGAGAATAACCCTCATGGAAGGAGTGAAGTGACTTGAGAAAGTTGAAAGGATCATGGTTGTGCTAAGGGGGTGTATATCCCTATTAACATAAAGGGTGCGTGTCAGGAACCAAATATCAAGATATCATAGAAAAAGCTCAGAATAAGTAATCAATGCCTTGAAAAAGAGAGAATTTCAGATAATAAGCCTCTTCGAGGGGGAAACCTCCTTATACACCACATAAATTTACAAATACAAGATGATTCCAAATGAAAAGTTCTCCTTGGTATATATAGGAGACTAGGAGGTACAATTACAACTAATGGACCCAAGTCAACATAACTAAAATAACATTACTAATATAATATTCCCTAATTAAGGGGTAATGTGCCACTATTTAGGTATTAACATGCCCCTCCCCTTCAAACAAGTGTTGTCCACAATGCTTGAGTAATTATGGATGCTTATTTATAAAGCAATCATCTTCCCAAGTGGAATCTTTAGCAGATAATTTCCTCCACTTAATGAGATACTCTGAAATGGATCCATTCCTCAGCTGGGGAATTCTTGTATCAGTGATAGCTTCAGGATCCAATATGATTTTTCCTTCCTTGTCAATTTCTTGAAATATAGTTCGAACTGGGATCTTGTCAACTATAACCTTCTTTAAGCATGAAACATGGAAAAATGGGTGTACTCGTGAAGATGCAATCAACTCCAATTTGTATGCCATAGTACCAATATTTTTCAACACCTTATAAGGGCCATAATACTTTGGTGATAATTTATTATTCTTGTTGGCTTGCTTGAGGGACATTTGTTTGTATGTTTGTAGTCCTAAAAATACCCAATCCCCTACTTCAAAACGTCTTTCACTACGATGTTGATCTACTTGTTGTTTCATGTGATTATGTGCCATGGTTAGGTTGTCCTTTAAGATCTGGAGAACTTGTTCTTGATGCTCGATGTGATCTTCCACTGCTTGAACCTTAGATTTTTCTTTTAGAGAAGAAGTGATGGAAGGAGCATGGTATCCATAGAGTTCCATAAATGGTGTCATTTTTTCTCTAGTGAAAGGAACTGTTATACCACCATTCTGCCAAGGGTAACCATTTGAAACATTGTGTTTGTTTATCATAGACAAAGGAACGAAGGTAGCCTTATAAACATTTGTTTACTATCTCAATTTGTCCATCAGATTGAGGATGATATGATGATATATGAGCCAATTAAGTACCCAAACAAGAAAAAAGTTTTGTCCAAAAATGTCCAGTGAAGATGGGATCTATGTCACTTACAATAATCTTTGGGCTTCCATGTAGCTTTTGAATTGTCTCCATGAATGCAGTGGCAACTGTACTGGATTTGAAGGGATGAGAGAGTGCACAAAAGTGTGCATACTTGGTGAGTCTATCAACAATCACCATGATGACACTCTTTCCTTCAGACTTCGGTAACACTGTGATGAAATCCATGGAAACCTCCTCCCAACGCTGACTTGGGATGGATAATGGTTGTAAAGGACCCGGGGTCTTAATTGTTTCCACCTTATTTTGTTGGCAAACCAAACATTGTGCCACAAACCTTTGAACATATGCTTTAAGGCCATCCCAAAAAAATTCTTTCTTGACCCTATGGTAGGTTTTCAAAAATCCTGAGTGCCTTCCTACCGGAGAGGTGTGCAATTCCAATAGTACCTTTTGTTTGAGTTGGGAGTTATTACATAAATATAAGCAATCTTTATACCATATTGAATCATTTTCCATGTAAATGCATTTGATGCATTAGAATCCTGCTGCAACCTTTGAATGAGAGTCTACACGTTTTCATCATTCTTCCATTCATCCCTCACTTGTATTATCCAATCAGGTTGGTTGATCGATATATCCCAGAGAAAGGCCTCAACATCTTCATCCTTTCTTGAAAGTGCATCTGCCACAACATTTTGCATCCCTTTTTTATAGATGATTTAAAAATCATAACCCAATATCTTGGTCACCCATTTCTGTTTTTCTTCTGAAGATAGTCTTTGTTCCAAGAAGTATTTAAGACTATCATGATTTTTTTTGACCTTGAAGTGCCTACCTATTAGGTAAGGGCGTCATTTCTTCAATGCATGTAGTATTGCTATCATTTCCTTCTCACCAATGGGTTTGTGTATGTCCTGTCCCTTGAGTGGCCAACTTTCAAAAGAAAGGGGCATTCCTTCTTTCATTAGAACAACACCAATGCCATTTCACGAGGCATCACATTCCACAATAAAGGTTTTTGTGAATTTTGGTGTGGTCAAGAAAGGAACTTTTCACATCATCTCTTTAAGTTGTTTGAAAGCTTGAGCTTCCTTTGCCGTCCATGAAAATACATATTTCGTAGTTAATTCCATTAAAGGTGCTACTATTCTTCCAAAGTTTCGAACAAACCTGCAGTAGTAACCTATCAAACCCAAAAATCCTCTAAGATTCTTCAATGTTTTGGGAATCGGCCAGTCCATCATGGACTTAATCTTGTTAGGGTCTACCTTGACACCTTCATGAGATACAATATGACCCAAATACTCTACCTCCTTTACCCCAAAGAAACATTTGGATGGTTTGGCATATATTTGCTTCTCATTTAGTAGTTGTATCACCTTGTCAACATGTCGCACATGATCCTCCCAAGACTTGCTATAGATTAGTATATCATCAAAAAATACTAACACAAATTTTCGAAGGAAGGGATTGAAAATGGAATTCATCAACCCTTGGAATGTGGAAGGTGCATTTGTAAGGCCAAAAGGCATGACCAAAAATTCATAATGGCCTTCATGAGTTCAAAATGTTTTTTTTGGGATATCTGCTTCCTTAATTCTAATCTGATGATACCCTGAATGGAGATCCAAATTTGTGAAATAGATTTCTCCATGTAGTTCATCTAACAATTCATCAATGGCGAGAATGGGAAACTTATATCTAATAGTGATCTTATTGAGCTCTCTATAATCTAGACACATATGCCATGAGTGATATTTCTTGAGTACCATTACCACCAGTGCAAAGTAAGAACTTTGGCTATGTCTAATAATTCCAACCTATAACATTTCTTCAACCATACGCTCAATTTCACTCTTCTGGGCATAAGGGTATCTATAAGGCCCGATGTTAGGAGGAACACTCCCAGGAATTAGGTGAATAGCATGATCATGATTTAGAGTGGGTGGAAGACCTTTGGGAATATCTTCAAATACTTTGGAATGATTATCAATGATCCCTTGGAGATCTAGGGGAATAGATGGCTTAAATGTGTTAACATCTAGTGAGAATAATTGTGCAATTACACCTTGATGCCCCTTTTTCAATAATTTTTTCATGCCATTAGATCTTATCACCTTACTGGGTTTCCCTGTGATACCCCTTAACTCAATTTCTTTTCCTTCCAATGAAAATTTCATAAAAAAATTTTGAAAATTAAAATTCATTGTTCCTAATGATTGTAACCATTGGATTCTTAGTACAACATCAACACCACCCATGGGTATAGAAATCATTGGACTATTCATTACATATTCCCCCATAGTAAGATTGATCTTATTGGATTTTCCTGAGAAATTGATAGTTCCTCAATCTGCAATCATTACTTGAAACTCTTGCGCTAGATATACAAAGAAATCTAAAGCTTTGGCTAATTTATAGTGAATGAAATTATGAGTACTACTAGAATCAATCAAGACTATTACCTTTTTCTTTTTGATATATCCTTTGATATTAAGGGTTTGAGAAGTGCTAATTCCAGCCAATGCATTGCATGATATCATGGGAGTCAACTCTTCAGAAGAAATCGCTTCTACGTTTTCATCTTGAGATGGTTATTTCTCTCTTTTTTTCTTCTTCCTCTTCACAATCTATGTAGATTAATTTCTTCTCACCACACTTATGTACCTTACTGTACTTGCTGTCACAATTAAAGAATAAACCTTTTTCTTTTCTCTCCTCCAATTGTTGAGGTGTCAACCTTGTAGGTTGAGGTGTTTTAGAATAAGGAACATTATTCTCTTGATATATGTTAGGAGTGGTCCTTAGTAGCCATAGCCATATTTTTACTTTCAACATTTCTTGCGACCCTGAATGCATTCTCCAATGATTTGGGTTCCCAAAGGCGAACCTCATGTTGAATGTTATGCTTTAAAGTTCCTATGAATACATCAATCAGGTGCTCATATGGAATATTTGTTACCTTTATATTCAATCTTTGGAAGTATTAAATGTGCTCTACTAATGAACCCTTTTTCTTGAGATTTATCAATTGGATAAAGCAGGTATTGCTCCTTGTATCCTCATAGTGTGCTATCATTTCTTCCGTGAAAATTTTCCAAGTGATGAGTGATTTATGAGAACAAAGCCATCGATACCACACAAATTGATTAGGTTCTAAATATAAAGAAGAAATTTGTACTTTTTGTGTATGTGGCACATCATGTAGATCAAATAATTGCTCCATCTAAAGTATCCATGTGATTGGATCCTTGCCATCAAACTTCCTCATATCGATCTTAGGAAAGTGGTTGGTCTTCAACCCAAAGTTGGAGTTTCTCCATTCTTGATTCATCTTCCTTGTGTCCTCATCATGAATTTCATGTGATACATTTTCACTTTCAGGTGTCCTCTCTATTAGAAATGTTTTCAATCCTTCCATGATCTCCCTTTTTCAACCCTCCATCTTAGTATCCATTGTTGTCTCCAACTTAGCTTCAGTTGAATCCATCATCCCTTGTAGTTCATCTTTTGTTACTGTCTTCTTTTTGTAAATAATTTATGTCTCTGTGCATTTCTTCACCTTCATCAAGAATCCAAGTAGGACTGTATGGAGGCTTAATTGGTGTATAAGCTCCATTTTTGGGTGGCATGTTGGCCAAGTATCAATTTTAAATCATGATTTCAAGGTGGTTCTACTAGATGATATTTCTTCTGTTGTATCTCCAAAATTCGACCCTTCTAGGTCTGAATTTTTTTTTGTAGTTATATAATACATCTTATTTGCAATTCCACAGGTCTGATCAAAATTGGATGTGCCAAGGGGAATTTATGGTAAATTCCCCACACCTTGCTAATTTTTGTCCCTTCCAAGAGAGTATACTTGTAAAGCGTGCCAAGATCGCAATATCCGATATTTGATTTTGAAAATTGTACCAGAAATACTAAATACTTTCCACTATCCAATGAAACTAGTCTCATTTAATTTGGATACTCACTGAAGAAGATATCATTTTTTTACCCAGAAGACCTATTTGAGATTAGTTAATATGACTAGTCATATACCCTGTCTTGCACGTGGTGTATCTACAAAAGAAGGATGAACCAGATGCTAAATTTTATCACAGATACCTTAATAATTTCGATGAATATCCTCCGGATTTCAGTGTCATAAATGTTACAGAAAAAATATTTTAGTATAAATTACGATATGACTAAATTTAGGATGATTTCAAAGCCCTATCTTACACAGGCTATATATTTGAAAGCATAAGGCCTCAGGAGTTGAAATTTTTACCCCACATACCTTGATCTGTCTTCTAAATATCCTCCAAGGGGTTCCTTATGAAACACCATAGAAAACAAGTTATAGCAAAAATTCCAAGGTGTTGCAAGTGTAGAATCGAAACCCCAAGACCTTGAGCTCTGATACCAAATGTTAGGAACCAAATATCAAGATAGCATAGAAAAACCTCAGAATAAGTACTCAATGCCTTGAAAAAGAGATAATTTCAGATAATAAGACTCTTTGATGGGGCAACCTCCTTATACACCACATAAATTTCCAAATACAAGATGATTCCAAATGAAAAGTTATCCTTGGTATATATAGGATACTAGGAGGTACAATTACAACTAATGGACCCAAGCCAACATAAATAAAATAAAATTACTAATGTAATATTCCCTAATTAATGGGTAAGGTGCCACTATTTAGGGCTTAAAAGTGTGGCTACGTATGAGAATGAGTGGAATACGTCTGCATTGCAGGCATGGGTAAAATTCTTGGTGCATGTAGACTTATTATATTTTTTCATTAGATGTAAAATATGGTGATTTCATAGATCCTATGGTTAGATCCTATGGTTAGATCCTATGTTTAGTGTTGATTTTATTATAGAAGCATAAGTAAAATGATGATGATATTGATTATATATTACACTATGAGGATAAAGGTAGAATAGTTAATGAAATGTTGATCCCAAATGTGGTAAAGGAAGTGCTAGGGAACTTCTAGATGACCAATGGGTTAGGTTGACATCTAGAGGTGGATGGTATCCATAGAAGGTATGGCTTGGTATGATCAAGTAGTAGTGAGAGGGAATCTAGAAAAGGATTCCCTTGATAAAAAGGTCTGCTAACCAAAAGTGGTTTGAGGCATGAAAAACAAACTTAATAAGTTGTCTTGTTGCCTTGGGAACTGCTGGAATTGCCTAGATGGTATTTTTGGGTTGTTGAATAATTTTATAATAGTTGAGGAAAGAATGCCTTATCATTGGTTATTGCCATCTTGAAAGGGGGACATAGTATGATTATGTCTGTTAAACTTTCCAAGTGGATATCATGTGAATGAATGCAAGCTCTCAACATAGAGGGAAGCTTAGTGTTGAGTATCTCTATGAGTCTTTTCATAAGAATGGTAGTAATATCCTTTGGAGAAGGATCTGGAAGTATGATATGTCCATGTGTATGAATGACATGGAAAAGGTGCAAGCAATGAGCTTGCATGATGAATTCTTAGCTATGTTTGTATATGCTTGAGTGCATGTATTTAATGCATTGTAAGGTTGCTTGATATGAAGACTGATATTAAGACCAAATAGATATGAAAGAATGATATTAAATGTGCAAGTGATGCACATGTATGATGTATGAGTATATGTATACTAAAGGCATGATGTGACTACCTAAATGAGTGAAATTTAAGGAAAGAATTTCACTTTCCAAGATTGAAATAATACCATGGATACATGGCTTACTCTATTATGAAGAGTCATGAAAGTTTTATTTTGAATGATATCTTGAGGGAAATGTGTTCCATTCTCTCAGAAAAGGCTAGTATAAATTCATGAAAGAGTAAATGAGCATGGATGTTCCATTGTCATGATAAAAGACAACCTAATCATGCTTTTAAAGGCTAGATGTAAATGGCCATGAACAAACATGAACTAAATAAATTTCAAGAGATACATAAAAGACAACTATAAGTGCACCTATAGTAGACACACAGTATGTTAAAGTATGTAGTAAGACCACTGTGCATGAAAGCACAATGGGATAATGTGCATATGTAATTCAAAATGCATAATAAGAATGCGAGTTTATATTACTTATGGAATATTTAGTAAAAAACTGAAATGATAACGCTGAATTTGACTCAAGGTTGAGGCCATCATAGATAGTGATGGATATGCAATAAGGAAGTTGCATGTTAAAGGCATTCCCTATGGAGGAACTGTGTAAAGACTCTGTCATGAGAACAAAGTCACAACCGTAATGATTGTTGATAATTGGGCAGTGGGTTGCAAGCCTATATATATAGACTGACAAATGAACATTGAATATTCTGATAACTAAATGGTAATGTGGAGAATGCACAGGTTCATAATTCATTGTGAACAAAAAGCTTGTTGGTGTAGCATGTTGATTTATACAAGAAGGTTAAGGTGAACCTAACCAAGATAGTCTAAGGAAAATAGCAGGGAGATACCAACACGGAGTAGATTGCATAAGAAAAGAAGGAGAAAATGATGAATACTTTTCTCACTTTAAAATTTGATTTGCTTAACAGAGTTATGAATCTAAAAAAGGAACAACTGTGAAAGCAAAGGAAAATAAATAAATAAGTATGTTTGAATGAATAGGCTTGGTTAAGTTGTGTTAAGTAAAGACAGTGAGGCCTTGGAAAATAATTCGACTGGACTGAAAGCCCAGGGTTGTGTAAAAGGAGTTGCACAAGGGAAGAGTTGATTGACTCCTTTCTTGTTGTTTATTGTATTTATCTGTTATGAGAGACTGATTTACTAATGCAGGTAAGTGTTTTGGAATAAGGATGTTGATAGTTGTATGATTATAGATAAAGCTAAAAATTGGATGGTGATTTCACTAGATGACACATTAGGGAGTAAGGTGGTAGAGTGCATAGAGATATGTTGGGGCATATCTGAATTTGTTTTATTGATTTAAATGCTATGATACAGGCATTTTCATTTTACATGATGAATAATATATGTGTGATGCATGTCATGTGTAGAAAGAAATTGTATCTGTTGGGAAAGAAAGTTACTAGTGATGGACAACCTCAAGCAGAGGAGGAATACGAGAAGGTTGTTTTTGAAATTTATTGAAGGGACTTTAAAAGTCTCCATAAAGCACCACTGATGAGGTAATATCAGAGAGGGTGTTGGAATCCAGAACATGTATAAAAGTGTTCATGCCTGTGTGGCGTAAGGTATTAAGGGATTTGGTAAGAGTCCCCTCTGAAGTATTTTATTATCTAAATGGTATGAAGATAATTTTGAGTGGTTGTTGTATTCCATTGACACCCAATAAGGGTATGATTCAATAAATAATATAGCATGAATGATAGAGGTATGAACCTCTAGAAATCAAGGATGATTTAGAATCCTTGCAAGAAAATTCATAAATAAGTAGTGTCATGGGTACATTGACCAATCAAGAGTGATTGGGAACAAAAGTACTCATACGCATCACATTGAATTGAATGCAGTTGAATGAAAAATAACAAGGTAATGTTGAATCAGTTGAATGAAAAAGGCATGACAGGTGTTACTGAGAAAGAAAATCGAGGACGATGTTCCTTTGAAGGGGGAGGGGATTGTAACACCCATGTTTCCCCCAAATTATAATTAATCATTACTTATGATTACCATGCCATGGAATATGAACAATGTAAATGTATTATTGTTTAGATTTCCAACAATTGACTGTGGGGGTGAATCCTTGAAGTAATGGCCATGATACAACTGGAGGAAAGAGTGAGGAAACCTCTAGAGAGGTTTCATCATGCCAATATGAAATAATCCTCTTTGTTGAAATATTTGATCTGGAATAATAAGCCTCATCTTTATCCCAAGGAAAAACCAGTTAATGAGAAAATGACTGGTGGTTGAACAACCAACTACACCAATAAATGGAAGCATGGAGGACCTAGCTGAGAAGAGAGAAAACTGTCAGCCCGAAGTACCATAGAGTGTAGTCTTCGTACAGGCCTAGATTGACCCGAGTTCCTTATGGCAGAAAGAATAAGATAGTTCTATAATCTTCCTAGGGGGGAGGCGTGCGAGAGAATACAAAAAAAAATTACAGGAAGCAAAAGAGGGGAGAAGAAGAACATAAGAGAGTGGGAGAGGTGCGAAGAATTCCATTCCCAAAAGGGGGCTTGGAAAAAGATCATAAAACTCGTGGAATAGTTCTGATTTGGAACATAGAAGGATTGGCACGAGGGTGGCCAAAGTGATAAGAGTGAATGCATATGAGCCTATGGTTGGGTGGAAAGGAGAAAACCCACATTTAGTTTGGTAGCTCTAACTTGTAATACATATAAGTATTTCACATATTCTGTGTAATTGAATTGAAATGCGTGATTGGATGTTTTTTATTGTGTTAGAAATGTGAATTGCATGATTAATGGTAATAATGCTTGTTTTCATTTGTAGACTCATGTATTCGGGTGATTGTAGGATGACAAGTTTGGTGCTTTCCTTGCATTATTGCATATAATTATATTGTTGAATGGTAAAAATAGTAACCTGGATGGCCTTCTGGCCTGGTAATTGTGAAGCAGAATTTGAATATCACATTTTGTTAATGAATTTCTATTTAATCATTTTTAGAGAAGGAGGACTATTAGTAATGGCATTTAAATTAATTTGGGGAAACCAAGGAGTGAACCTTGTCTAAGTCTATATATGTGCTAATCCTCCAAAAGACTCTCTAAGGATAAAATACACGAATACAGAGTTGGGATGGACTTTACAGGACTGTTATGAACTTGTCCATCTCTCAAAATCCCTTTTATTGTTATAGAATTTGTGTTCTATAAATGGAAGGTTCGTCCTTCAAACCATCCTTCCAAGTAACCACAGGTTCGAGTCCACAGACTTAACCAAATCTTGGGTAAGATTTAAGAGTATAGTTCTTTGGGGATTTTCAAAGTCCCATGTGACAAGGGTTCTGGGACCCTTCACTATGCTCGAAAAGGAGCTAAGCCTTCTGGGCTTTGGGACTTCAGGGGTTCGATACTTCGGGATGTTGGAACCTCACAACATTCAAATCCTGTCGATGGAAAACTGTCGAAATGATGACCAAAAGGTTGACCAAAAACTAGAGGTTTCCTATCCATTGTCGTGGGATTCGCTTCATCGTTTAACCCTGACCATCGATTCGGCCATGACTTTACGGGAGTAGTTGATCCAAGAAACATCGTTATCTTTCCTGACCGTTGGATATATGCTACGGTCAAATTCGATGTTGACCTACTCTGGGAGTGAAAAGGTGTTAAATGGTAGGAATCCTCGAAAACTGAAATCGTGAAGTAACATGAGACGTAGATCTAAGGATCCTTCGGGTCCCTTCCTGACTATTAGATCAAGAATAGTCGAAGGATAGGTTAAGTGGTACCATCAACCGACAACAAGCAATCATCCCTACTTTATGACCTTTCCGATAGGTAAAAATTTCAAAATTAAATGGGTTAAGACCTGTAAGGGACACGAAATCGCGAAATCCTAGAGTGGTGAAATCTCACCAACTGTTAGATTGGGGGGCAGAATTCAGGAGTGATGTGAGCCGTTGATATGAGGGTTCATTGGGATCCTTTCTCAACCATTCGATCAACTAGTGGGAGGAAAATATAAGAACTTTGGTGAAGTCTTACTCTGGGAAACATAAGGTACAAGGGGTAAGAATATCTCGAAGGCTAGAGTATGTGGCAAGAAATATCAAAACTTTAGAAATTCGTAACTCTGGGACTCCAGAAGATTTGAGGATACAGGAGAGTGTGTTAAGTGTGGAAGCGTCGAAGTCCTCTTATTGTAGCATCCAAATCCAATTGGATAGGGCCATGTATGTCATGGTGATGCGGCATGCCTGGATAGTTCCACATGGCATCGTGGGATTGGTCGCAAATTTAGTGTAGGGCCCTTGCCAGGTATAAACCTTCTATTAAGTGCAGACAAATATCAATTGTTGGATATAAGGCTGGATCAATCCCCACCATATATTTTGGAGTGAAAGGAGACTTCGGGACTTCGAGTATTCGAAGATGTTGTAGACTTGTACAAGAACGATGGAGGGTTGAAGGCCTGCTATTCTCAAAGACTGGGAGATATTCCCTACAACCAACAACCACGTCATCGTCAAGGGATGACGACCCAGGTCACAACCATGCCATGTAATATGGTGTGAGAGAGGTGAAGCTACATGGATTCCTCGTGGTGAAGGGGATGGCCATTGGACAAAGACACCCCAAAAAACATTGAAAGGCTATAAATTTCAAACCAGATCTTGATTTTTGGCAAGGTTTTAGTCATTGGAAAGATCTCGATGAGCACACGACGATGGTGTTCTCGTCCGAGGATTCAGGGAGTCGTAGGAAAGAAGAAAAATTATACCCCCATCGCTTAAAAAGATACTTAGGGGGTTGGGTGTGTGATAGTGATTGATGCGATTATTTGTGTGTAATACTCTACTCTCCCTTTTTAATATGGTATCAGAGCAGGACTGGGCGTGAATCCTTCATGGGAGCGCCCAGAAACATGAGGAGGGTAGAGTAGATAGTTTGAGAGTGTATTGTTATGTGATGGGCATCTATTTTTCCATCATTTTATGTTATTGTGGTAGTGGTTGAGAAGTGCCTCGGTGGTTCACATGTCTTTGGAAATGCCCAACAAGTTTGTGGTTATCGTCAATAAATCAATTCATTGATCTCAGTGGTAGTGGGTTGGCAATACCCTACTTAGCATGTTAATTCCAATCTACATGTTAGCGACTGCTCAAAGCTTCTGCTTCACCCATCAGTATGCATGAGGAAAACAACATATCAAATCTATTGATGCAAGTATATGGGCTATTTTGTTTGTTCTTGGATATTTTATTTCATTTCGAAATGAAAGAAGAATGTGCCTTGTTGGAGATATGAGTTGGATTCAGGAGTGTGGAAGAACCCGTGGGTGTTCCGTATGGTAACCCCAAAATCCGACGTGGAGGAAAGTACATGCTTCTGGAGGGATTCGAAGCCTGCCAGAGTCGATGGGGACTTTATTGATCAGAATATTGTTACCCATAAAGTTGGGCCCACGTGTTCGTTAAGATGAGTAATCCTCTACTGCATAGGAAAATCCACCAAGGGTTTTTCTCTCATATAGAGAAGAGCTGAATTAAAACTTTCGTACAATTGATGCATCCACGGACCCTGATTGTTACTCTAATCCACAACCAAGAAGATTCAAAGAGGTGATCGAATAGGTCAATCACATGAGCATATTGGTAAATCCACTGTTACCCATGATTTTGGTCGTCATGATGATGTATTGATGATGGTGTACTCAGGTTCTTCATAAGAACTTTCTCCTGAGAAAAGTTACTTTCATCTCTTCCCAGAAAACTCATTTTTTAAGAGGGTTCGCACGCTGCTAGTATCCCAGGGTGCGAGAATGCCTGATTCTCGCAGGCTGCTTTAAGCCAGGGTGTGAACTTCTCGCACTGTGTTGAATAGCCAGGGTGAAAACTCGTCCTAAAGCATGGAAAAAGATGAATTCTCGATGTTTCTAGAAGGGAATCTTCTATAAGAATGGGCTGGCATTCAAATGGTTATCCTTGTACTGGATTCCTTGATATTTTGGGATCATTCTTATCCAAGTAACTATCTCATTCTCTCATATATATTGAGCGAATTCTCATGGAAAAGGTTAAGCAAGATTCATTGGAGAATTGGTGAAAGAATTGTGTGAAGGACTTAGCTTGAACAACAACTTGGATACTCTAGCAAGTCTATCAAGAGGATTTGATTTTCTTCATGCAAGGATTGAGCATGTGTGTGTGTTGGAGCCAAAAGCCATCAAAAGGAAGCTTGCGACATCAAGGCTATCAGGTTGTAATCTTTACTTTCAATTAATATGATACAGTGGCATGTCCCTTTCCCATAAAGCTATTTCCACTTTATTGTGTAATTCCTTGATCATACACATAAGTTGACAGTTGAATATATTGTGCTATCTTCACTTTGGTTGGTTTGTGTTGTCTTGGTCTTGACCTCACAAGAGCATCAGAGCGAAGCAAGAGCAACAAAGACCCTAGGAAGCGATAATAAGGTATGTTATTCGTTCCTTCCTCCTAGTTAATTCAATGGTCAAAACTTGGGGAAAGAGTCATGTCCTGTCTTGTTTTGTTCTAGATCCAGGTGGATCTAGGGAGATCTGTTAGTGTCCGCACCTACCGATTAGTCCAATAACAGCCACATATGACCCAGTTCATTGCTTTGAAGAGAAGATAGACATCGAAGAGAGTCAAGACACTCATGGGTAATCATAAGTTCACTGGTGATAATGGAGTGATGATAAGTTGAAAAGATTAAGATGAATTTTGTTTTACTATAGTGGGATTTTATTGGCCATGTAATATATTTTATGGCTTGATAGGTGATGGCCAACCTATTGATAGCTTTGACAATATGTGGCCAAGATGGTGAAAACACATTAAGTTCTTTAGCAATGTGAATTTTTTTTTTTTTTTTTAATTTTCTTGGAATCTTGGACAATTGTATTGAACCTTATTGAGCTTAGCTAACTCAATATGGTTATAGTTATTTTTGTTCGTATTAGCTACTCTAACTTATAACAGGTAAAACATGGAGATCCAAGAGAATCATTGAATTGAGATACTAATGACAAAGACAAAGACTTCTGAGATGTGAATGATTACAAAATTATTGCAGTGGAAGAATATGAGAATGATCTTAGTGTTGTAATGGGATTATATATTGGGCATTTAATTGGTAACCTTTTTAAATAATTTTTTAATGCTTGTTAATTAATGATGCATATGTGATGCAGGGGGTGCATGATCAGTTGTACCCGACACCCGAAATTTTTGGTTCAAGTTGTATTGCCTCATCATAGGCATGTTAGTTCCCTAGGTTTGTTGTAAGCCTTGTTATTCAAGCATACATGTTGTGGTGTGGATTCACACATAGTTATCCTTCTTAGCATAGAGAGGATGTGGCATCAAGTTGTGGAATTAACCACTCGAATAGGTGTGAGGCTGACAAGTGGACTCATATCTAAGCTTGTTGTTGAGTCAAAGAAATTGAATCTTCGATTAAGAGGGGTACTGTGAGATGGATTTATCTTAGAATTTGATGGACCAAGTTATGATTAAGAGAGAGCCTAATATGTTGATGAACCACATAGGTGAAAAACATTTCTACAGAACTGGTGAGTACAACGGTTGGTACCCATGTATCTCGATAGATGGATTTCTTTTTATATGGATGCCAATGATTAGTTCTTTGCAATAAATTGTTCATGCGGGTACAAGATGAAGTATTAATATTTTTGAAGATAAATCCCAAGTGCAGACAATGATGAGGACATACACAACAAACACAAACAAGTAAAAGGATATTGAATCAGAAGATAAACGTTAAGGGGGTGTGTTAGAGATAATGTTTATCTTAGTTTATTATTTAGGATATTGTTAATTAGTTAGATTTGAGAAGATTGATTCAACTAAGTTTGCTCCTATTTTGGTGTGTGGTTGAGATATTGTCTCGTCTGATTGATTGTGTGATCAAGTTAGTTTGTCTATCTTAAGACAAACTTGTTGTATTTATATGTATTCATTACATTAATTCAATATAGTGATTGATGCCATTATTTGTGTGTAATACTCTACTCTCCATTTTTAATACAATATTGGTCACTGATTGATTCATCCAATGTGAGATATTAGAGGATCTTGGAAGAAAATTCACTGCCATTTTGATAGTGAAAGAAGGGTCTAAAACTGAATATGCTTGAAGATCCATTATCTAGGAGATCTGAGAATGCATTTGAGGAGAAGTTTAGATTGATTGTGGATCTTGGAATGAGAATAGTGGAGATATGTAGCCTACAATTTGTTAAGAAGAGAATGTTGGTGGAGAGAATCCATGCACGTCAAATGCCAGCTGAGAGAGATAATCCTTGCAATTGAGAAAATCAGGTATACACATTTTTTTATTTAATCAATGCATTTGGATAAGATTTGACAATTATGGCTATCAATATTTTCTTCGAAGGATTGATTAGTTGTGTGGAGTTCCCTTAATGCCATGAAGGGGTTATCTTGGTCAATAATGAAATGATGAAAAAGATTATGATAGTTTGTAATGGGATTATTTGGTGGAGTGATGGTAATCTTTGTGTATTTGTTCAACATTTGGAATGCTTGTTTCACTTGAGATGACATTTAGTAATGATGCATATGTGTTATATGGGGTTCATGATCGGTTTTACCCAATACCCCAACATTTTTGGTCCAAGTTATGAAGCTTTTCCATAGGTGAGTTGATTTTCCCATGTGTTTTGTAAGCCCCATTGAGTCATGCCTACATGGATTAATGTGGTAGCACATGCAATCATGTAGTGTGGATCACTCTTATGCATATAGAGGACATGGCATCAAGTTGTGGAATCAACCATTCAGATAGGTATGAGGGTGGAAAGTGGACTCGTATCTAAGTTTGATGGTGAGTAAAAGAAGTTGGACCTTCAATTAAGGGGGGGAATGTGAGATGGAGTAATCTCAGAGTCGGAGTTGGTTGGGACCAAGTTATGATTAAAGAAGAATTTAACATGTCGATGATCCATGTAGTTGAAAAGGATTCCTAGAGAACTTGGGAGTACAACGGATGACACCCATGTATTTCGGTGGATGGATTGTTTTTTATATGGACATCAATGATCGGTATTTTTCAAGTACAAAAAGGAAGTAGAAATTTCAAGGAATAATAGGTTTTATTCAAGAAGAAGAAGAAAGTGCAAGGATGAAGCCCATAGTGAAGTCAAAGCCAAGTTGAGTGACTTACAGTCAATTGTCATGTCATTGAAATACAGTTTTTTGTAAGTCTAGGTGGAAGAAAAGTCAGGTTGTTATTGTTGTGACATTTAGTCTAGTAAACTATTGTCACAAGTTTGAGTCTGTGTTGAAACTCACCATTTCGACAATAGACAAGCTTTTATTTGCAAGAATCATTAAATACTAGACATTATGAAGACATGAAGAAAACAATTGTGACAAAAAGAGAAAATATAGAAGATTGAACAAGTAGATAAACATTAAGAAGGAGTGTTAGAATTAATGTTTCTCTTATTGTATAGTTTAGCATGCTGTTAGATAGTTGGTTGTGAAAGATATTCTCTCCAACAAAAACTCTAGTTTAATGTGTAGTTGAAATATTCTTTCAACAAAAATTGATTGATTGTGTGAATATTTTTTAAACCAAACTTTATATATATAGTTTGGTTTAAAAAATAGCCACATAATCAATTGTAAACTCCATTAATTGATTTTTGATTTTTTAAACCAAACTTGATATATATACATACTTACTAATTTACTATGAAATCAATTATTGTAAATGTCTTTCGGTACCCACGTGAGATAATAATGCATAGCATGGAGATCGAGTCAAAAGTGAACTTTACAAGAAGGTCCAGTCAAGAATTGGTATTCTACGTTAACACACGAGGGGTTTGTCTAGTCGATAGATTGAAAGGGTCCAGGCACAAATTTTTGACAAATAAAAGGGGCTTCATGTGTAAAACATACGTAAGTGCTTTCCGGTCAAATCAATCCAGCTTTGGCTCACTCAATGTCCTCTTTATAAATGCGTAATGTTTGTAGATGAAAATACGACGCAGGAAAATGAAGCGGAGAATGCACTAGCATACTTATCTCACTTTGAAGTCTCTGTCTCTGTATATACACATCTCTTCTGTGCACATAGAATATAAAAGAGATCAGGAGAATGGGTAACATGCTACTGCGAGGAATCGTCCACCGTCATGGTCGTCAGATTAAGATAATGAAAGCCGACGGGACGGTGATGAAGCTGCGGAGTCCTGTTTCTGTCAAGGAAATACTCATCGATTATCCAAATCATGGGATTTTTGAGGCACCCGCGAGTCCTCGACTTGGGATTGCCAATTTCAGTCGACCTCTTTCTGAAAGGGCGGCGCTTGTTGGTGGTCATCTCTATTATCTGATCCCTTTGCAACAGAATGAACTCATCAATTACAATAACAACAATAGCAAGAGAGGACCCTTTGCAAGAGACAGTTCCTGGTTACAGCCAAGCTCCACAGCCACAGATTCAATTAGAAAAGGGGAAGAAGCAGATGATGTAATTCATAAGATTCATAGTCGAGGCGGCGTCAGGATTTTTTCTTCTTCCTATTCCACTCACGGATCTATGGTACGTGTGAAGCTTCGACTCAGAAAAGAAGATCTCGCTTCCTTTCTTTCAATCAATAACGTGATGCAAAATGCAGTGGCGCCTCCGTTAATTCAACGTGCCACTAGGCAGCCCTCCTTGTCGCCATGGAAGCCTAGTCTGCATACCATCGCTGAACTCCACAGTCCAGTTGGAGATTTAGAAAGATCTCAGAGAAAGCTCAAATAATCTGTCACATAATTTGAATATGCTTATTGAGTATTCCCTCATGATGTATCATGTTAGAGTCGATAAACTTAGCTTTTATTCATTTATTTGTTAAATGTGTATTGTCAGGATAAAGCTCATAAAAATTAACGTCTTTACGATTTTTTTCACTCGTAAACAGTGTCCGTTGTATCCAGTCTGTAGAAATATGTTGGGTGACTTTGGGTTACTCTTTTTCTGTCATACAGAGTTGGGCTTCAAAGCATTTATATGTTGGGTGATTCAAGAGTTATATTAGATTGGTTCAAAG
>JASDQU010736924.1:69741-81117 GCA_032191745.1 Picea mariana | reverse complement strand
GGTAACTTTATGATTAAAGTGAGGGTGAGTGAAGAGACACCAAATCTCAGCCACCCATTTGATCTAATCTCAACCGTTAGATTAAAAATCCCCTCACCTTCCCTCATGAGGTCGACTTGGGCAAGAGGGCGCACCCATTCTTGGGTAAGTTGAAGCATTTTTGTTGAGAGAACAAGAGGAGTTCAAGAATTCTTGTTGAGAGAACAAGAGAGAGCAAGAGAGAGGTCGAGCTGAAGAAAAGAGATAGCAACTGCAATTTCTGAGAGTATTGGCATGCATTCCAAGGCTGCCGAACAACATTTAGTGGCACAGAAATTGATTCTTAGCAGAGTTTTGGCACGAATTTCGAGACAATCCGTACAACATTAATTGCTGGGACAATCGTACAGTTGTACGGATTTCTGGTTCAGAAATTAAGGAGAAAAGCTACAGGAATGTCCAGATAAGTTTGTGTAAATATATGAAGATGAATATGTTGTAAAAGAATTTCTCAGAAGCTCATAAATAATACAATTCCCTCTCTCACTGGTTTTCCCCTTATGGGTTTTTCCAGGGTCGAAGTTAGACCGAAAATCTTTGTGTCTATATTTTCTGAGTTTTGCATATTGTTGATATTTTATTTCTGCATTGAAAACGATGTTCAGAATCCTCATGTTTCAGTTCTGAAGTTTATTTTCTGTTAAGTTTTTTCTATGCTGAAACACCGTTGTTTCATATGCTGAAACATCACTGAGTATATGCCGAAACAGTGATGTAACATATGCTGAAACACAGTGCTGTAACATATGCTGAAACACAGTGCTGAGTCATATGTTGAAACACCATTGTGAGTATATGCTGAAACACAGTGCTGTAACATATGCTGAAACACATTGCTGTAACATATGCTGAAACACAGTGCTGAGTCATATGCTGAAACACCGATGTGAGTATATGCTGAAACACAGGGCTGTAACATATGCTGAAACAGTGCTGAAACTGAGTTTGGCATTTAAATTTGGCTGAAAAATCAGCGACACTGAAACTGGGTTGGGGTTTTGAAAAATTAACAAGCATTTCCTATCATAGGTCAATTTATGGCCTGCAATGTTGTCTTGAGAACACAAGTACAGATCGATATGGATGCCACTGTAGGTTGTGGGGAGCGTATCTTTCTACTTGAGGCTTTAGTGGCATACCTCCATGAGTTGGGTGTATGCATTCTTAATTGCATCAATGATAATACTACTTTGACTATATGTTACCAGGGTTGGCTATTGACGAAGGTTTTGGATTTGGATGCCAATTGGCATTGGGCCTAGACCCAATTCACGACAGAGATAATGAAGGACCATATCCACCTAATATACATAGAGGATGAGTTGGTTTAGAATTTCAACAAATCAGGGGACCAATACTTGAAAAAATTTAGCAACTAGACCATGATTTCTAAGGGAGACACTAGAACCCAATGGTGTTATAATAAATTATGGTAGCTTAAGGGGCCTCTGTAAGGTATTATCTTGTTTTGTCTTTTTCTTAAAGAACTTATTTTTACCTAGGATAGAGTGCATAATAGAGGTAAGAAGGGGCTGAGACTATGTTATATGTGTAAACAAAATTTTGAATCAAATGCTTATTTATTCGTAGAATGTTCATTTACTCATCAAGTCTAGCAGGAGATTGAACTTTAATTGGGGATAGCTTGTTTGTGGGATAAAATTTCTTTGACAACCTTTTTTCATGATTTTTTTATTGAACCCTCACTGAAAGAGTTTAAAATCCTTCCAATTCTGCTAGCGTGGGGTATATCATTGGCTTGAAATGCATGTATTTTTTAAAATAGTGTTTTTCCATATTTTAAGGTGTCACAACAAGATTTGGATTTTCTCTCTTGTTACAAGGTCTCCCCATCACAAAAAATGCCTTAGGAGCTTGGTGCAGTAGATATCAACAAACATGTGTCTTGGGGATTTTTTGACGGGGTCTTCCATGGTTCCAGTAGACTCAGTGGCCTGGGATTCAAATTTCATCTCTCCTAAAATCATTACGTTACAGGAAAATAAAATCTAGGATCAATAACAAACAACAAAGGTGGGATTAATGATTTGTATGCACTTCTCAACTGTGTTATGGAGAGGAATGTATCTGAGATCCATGTCTTTGGTGAATCTAAATTGACAATTGATTGGATGAAGAAGTCAATTCAACTTGATAATTTGTATCTATAGAAACTTGGAAAATGTAATATGCCAGATCTAAAAAGTATGCAGAACAGAAATAAAATTCTAGAAATGGAAGATGAACAACAATATTACCAGAATAATAGTACAATAACACTGAAATGATAACAGAATAACACTAGATAGAGCACTTTGATTACTGAGAGCCATGTTCACTTGCCTCTTCGAGGGGGCAACCTCCAGTCGAGCAGAGCTCTATTACAATAATATCCAAGCTAGGGTTCTCATACCCTTGAATCTTATTTATACTAAATATGTCTATCAAGAGAATCATCTAGAGGAAGATCCTTCTAGAAGCGAAATCTTCTGCTAGTCTTCTTACATTCGAATTATTCTACTTTATTGCAAGGCCTTATTAATATTGACATTTATTACATCGGAATACATTGTTGTACGTATGTACAGGGTTAGGTCCCTAACATGTCCTCCCCCAAGAAAACCCTTGTCCTCAAGGCTTGAGATGTGGAAATTGCTGCAGAATGGTAGCTGGTTCCTAAGTGACATCTGCTGGAGTTGTATCTTTCCACTAGACTAACACTTCCTTGATGGTTCGCTTATGCAGGCAACGCTCATGCTGGTCCAAACCTGCTTGTGGTTGTATCCAAATGGAGCCTTCTTCATCCAACTCAGGAATGTTGGTTTGAGTTTGGCACTTAATTCCAATCATCTTATTTAAGCATGAAACATGAAAAACAGGATGTAGCTTAGAATGATTGGGCAAAGCTAATTGATAGGCCACCTGTCCCACACGCTTGAGAACTGTATAGGGACCATAAAATTTGGGCGCCAACTTCTGACAATGGTCGACCTTGAGGGAAGTTTGCTTGTAAGGTTGCAGTCGAAGAAACACATGATCCCCTTATGAAAAATGATGTTCAGAGCAACCTTGATCTTCTTATTGCTTCATGCGATTCTCGGCCATGACCAAATTCTCTTTGAGGGTATGGATAATATCCTCTCAAACTGTAATCGTTTGGTCAACCCCCTGGACCTTCAAGACACCTGGTAAATATGAGAGAACTGATCGTGGCTTTTGTCCATATACCTCTTCAAAAGGAGTCATGCGAGTAGTTGTATGGTATGACGTGTTGTACCACAATTCAGCTAGGGGTAACCATTGAGCCCACTGATTTTTCTTTTCCGATGCAAAACACCTCGAATATGTTTCCAAACACTTTTTGACAACTTCAGTTTGACCATCTGTCTAGGGATGATAAGTTGTGTTGAGATGCAATTGGGTACCTTGTAGCTTGAATAGTTCTTCCCAAAAATTGTTGGTAAAAGTTGGGTCGTGATCATAAACAATAGAATGCAGCATGTGATGAAGCTTGAAGACGTGATCCATGAAAATTTGAGCCACTGTGGATGTTGTAAATGGGTGTTGAAGAGCACATAAATGAGCATACTTGGAAAGGTGATCAACTACCACCATGATGACTGATTTATTTCCCGATTTAAATAAGCTTGTAATAAAATCCATAGAGATATCCCTCCAAATAGTAGGTGGAATCGGAAGCGGTTGTAATGTGCCATGAGATTTGACTGTTTCTCCCTTGTTGCATTGACACACATCACATTCGGCCACAAAATTACGAATGTCTTGTTTCATACCATCCCATAAAAAACAACGTTTGACCCTGTCATAGGTTTTGGTAAACCCGGAGTGCCCACCTATGGGTGTAGCATGAAGCTCAAAAAGCACCGTGGATTTAAGTTTTGATTGTTTACTTAAATACAAATGGCCTTTGTACTGAAGCTCATCATGAAGCCAAGAGCACCCTAGGGAAACTGGAGAATTTGACTACAATTGTTGTATCAAATGCGAACTTTTGGGATCATGTAGCCATTCCTGGCGAACGGCTTGGAGCCAATCTGGTATAATGAAGGAGAGAGAAAAAATGGAGCCTTCATCTTCATATTTTCGGGAAAATGCATCCGCAACCACATTGTCTCTTCCTTTCTTATAAATGATCTCATAATCATATCCAAAGAGCTTAGTCACCCATTTTTGTTGCTCTGGGGAAGAAATGCGTTGTTCCAGAAAATACTTGAGGCTTTGATGATATGTCTTAATTTGAAAGTGTTGCCCCAATAGATAAGGGCCCCACAAATCAACGACATGCAGAATAAATAACATTTCCTTTTCATAGATTGATTTTCCCAAATTTCTTTTAGACAGTTGTTTGCTAGTAAAGGCCAAAGGCCGACCCTCTTGCATAAGAACAACGCCAATACCTTTTCTTGAAGCATCACATTCCATGACAAAGGTCTTTGTGAAATCAGGAAGGGCTAAGACTAGAGTGGTGCACATGGCCATATTCAAGGTTTGAAAAGCCTAAGCAGCTGTTGGAGTCCAAGTGAAAGAATTATTTTTAAGGAGTGCAGTGAGAGGTGTCGCAATCTTTCGATAATTCTTAAAAAACTTGTGATAATAACTTGTTAATCCCAGAAATCCTTGCAAGCTTTTGAGAGTCTTTGGGTGAGGCCAGTCTTGCATAGCTTCAATATTTTTAGGATCCACCCTAACACCATTCTTGCCAACAAGATGACCCAAGTACTCAACTTCTGAGCCGCCAAAATCACATTTAGATTGTTTCAAGAAAAGTTGGTGCTGAGAGAGTAGATGGAGAACGTGGTCCACATGAGCAAGATGGTATGTCCAGGTTTTTCTATAGATGAGGATATCATCAAAGAAAACTAAGACAAAATGACAGAGAAAATGGAAAAATACATGATTCATGAGGCTTTGGAAGGTGGAGGGGGCATTACACAAGCCAAAGGGCATGACCAAAAACTCTTAGTGGCCCTCATCAGTTTTAAAGGAAGTCTTAGGAATGTATGCTTCTTTCATACGGATTTGGCGGTAGCCATAATGAAGATCAAGTTTAGTAAAGAACTGGGCGCCACTCAATTCATCCTAGAGGTCATTAATGATAGGAATGAGAAATTTGTCTCTAATGGTGTGTTTGTTGAGGGTGCGGAAGTCAGGACACATGCGCCAAGAACATTCTTTCTTCAGGAGCATGACCACGGGAGAAGAGTAGGGGCTTGTACTAGGGCAGATAATGCATGTGTTAAGCAGTTCTTGAATCATTTTCTCAATTTCATTTTTTTTGGGAAAAGGGGTGACGATAGGGATAGATATTGGGAGGAAGGCTTCCTGGTATAAGGGAAATGTAATGATCATGAACACCACAGGAAGGCGGGACTCATAGGGGAGTGGAAAATACCAACTAATGTTTAGAGAGGATGGATTGGAGGTCTTGTAGCACAAAGGGTGTCTCAGTTTCCTATATAGCATGGAGTTGGGGAATAACGCCAAAATCGATTTTTTTGAGCAGATTTTCCATGCGATGGGAACTAATGATCTCAGGTGAACCGGCGGTGATGCCTTCTAACTTATATTTTTGGCCCTCTTGGTCGAATTGCATGGTTAATGCCTTGAAATCCATGAGAATGGGACTCAAAGTCCTTAGCCAGTCTGCACCCAACACAATGTCACAACCGCCCATGTCGATAGCAAACATATGAGATTTCAGGTGGTAGTCACCAATTTGGAGACGCACATTTTCACAACACCCTCCACATTTCATGGAGCCTCCATTGACAATCATGATTTGGAAATTATTGACTACATGGATATAACAATGAGTTTCTTGGGAAATGCGGCGATGAATAAAATTATGGGTGCTTCCACTATCAACAAGGATGATGACCTTCCTATGCTTGATGTAAACAATTATCTTGAGGGTTTGAGGAGCAGAGAAGCCAGTGAAATCATTTAGTGAAATGACTGGTTTTACTTAGAGAGGGTCTGAGGGAGGGATTATGTCAGTGGTTTCAGGTGACTCAAACACAAGGGGAGTTTCGACATCCTCTTCCAAAACATCCTCTGAGATGGCCATAAAAAGTCTTTGTTCTTTACACTTGTGGCTCGAAAAATATTTTTCATCACAATTATAAGAAAGGCCTTTGAGTTGGCGTTCAACCATTTCGTCCCTGGTCAATTTTTAGATCTTTAAGAGAGTGGAAGGAGGCGTGGGATTTACTGGTTTAGTGCGAGGAATAAAGGAGGGTTTCTCTTTTTGAGAAGAGACAACCTGTTGTGCTTTCTTAGCTCGTTTAGTAGCCTCCACCCAACTCTGAGGCTGAGCCATGAGAACATAGGCACAAATCTCATCCTTGAGGCCACTGATAAAATATTCTCGGAAAAAAACATCAGACATGCCCTCTGTACGAAAATCCAGTCGCTCAAAAGAAGCTATAAAGTCTTCCACTGTGTCAGATTGTTTCAATTTTGTCAAACGACCTAAATGGTTGGTGTCGGTGTTAAAGTGTTCATAAAGCTCTACCACAATGTGTGTCCAATCAACATACCCTTGACGAGAATTTTTTCTCCATTGCCACCATTGCCAGCGTTCTTGATCTAGATGGAGAACACCATACCGGAGTTTGGCCAAATCATCTGTAATGCCATACAAAGAGAAATAATGTTCCATTTGAGTTACCCAACAGTGGGATCTGAGCCATCAAATTTGGTCACATCCACCCGCGGAAGGCGTAGGTCACGCTGAAAGTGATGGGGATGAAAATTATGGGAATGAGAGGAAGTTTTAGCTTTGTTATGTAAAGGTGGGTCAGATAAAGGACTATCTGCAAGGATATGCATTTTGGTGTAGCTCATCGAAACAACAGATTCAAGCTTGGTAGTCATGTCTTGTTTGAGTTCCTCGATTGAGGCGACGATGGAGGATTGCATGTTTGTATTGATTGTGGAAATATTGGCATTGAGATGTTTCACATCTTGTTGGGTCTTTGTGAAATTAGATTGCAAGGTATTGAAGCGAGCTTCTAAGTCTTGGCTACGGGTATGGGCCATGATGACGAGGGAAACAAAGAGGGGTGGGTGGGGTCAAAACTTTTGGTGAAAATGATAGGTATGAATGTGATAAGGGTGAAGAGATAAATCCAATGGAATAGGTCTCAAATAATGGTTCAAAAATTTCCAGACTTTTTTTTTTCTTTTTTTCTTTTTTTAACACCTACAGAGTTATATTCTAGTCTGAAAAATACTGCATTGATGAAATGCCCAAATGCTTATCCAGGAAGAAATGTGTAGTGATTTGGAAACTCAAACACAGTTGCGTGGCAATAGATCTTGTCTGTTTTATTTTTGTTTCCGTCCCCAAGGGTTAGGTATTCAAGGGTTCTACAAACAAGGGTTTGCCCTGTGCTATAGCTCTCTGATATACGTGCGAGGTCCAACAATAGTACTAGGCCCAATATCTCAGGGTACTAACTAAGGAGGCTAGACCGTGACCTTAGCCATACTACCCGACTACCCAGGTACTAGAGAGTATCTTCCAGAGTGTTGTTCTCGGTGGCACTATAGCAGTCAGGTGGCTGATCGGTTTATCTAAAGAGGGCTTCAGAAAATCTAGGCCGATCTATATACAAGTGTTGTCTGATGCGCTACCACTCGAAGGGGTACCAACAGAGGTTACAAGGGTGGCCAACAGATATGCACTTAAGAACCACTTGTATTTCCTACGTGTATGAATCCCTCAACCGCAGGTTTATACGCGTAACGACAGATCTTTGTAGCTTAAAAACGTCGAAATACATCTCGACCCCCAAAAAAATTTAACCCACAATTTTCTGCCAAGGAAAATATTTGTTATGTTATGTGTGCATGTTTCGCACCATCTAGTGAAAAGAAAACTCCACGTCACCAATATCTAGTTTACCTGAAGTGAAAGCGGATAGAAACAAAATATTGCAAATGTCTTTCGGTATCCACGTGAGATAATGATGCACAGCATTGAGATCTAGTCAACCGTGAATTTTCCAAAGAAGGTTCGATCAAGAATCAATATTCCACGTTAACACACGTGGGGTTTGTCTAGTCGATAGATTGAAAGAGTCCAACCACAAATTTTTGACAAATAAAAGGGGCTTCATATGTAAAACCTACATAGTTGCTTTCCGGTCAAATCAATCCAGCTGTGGCTTACTCAATGTCCTCTTTATATATACGTAATATTTGTAGATGCAAATACGACGACGGAAAATGAAGCGGAGAATGCACTAGCATACTTATCTCACATTGAAGTCTCAGTCTCTGTCTCTGTATATACACATCTCTTCTGTTCGCATAGAATATAAAAGAGATCAGGAGAATGGGTAACATGCTACTGCGAGGAATCGTCCACCGTCATGGTCGTCAGATAAAGATTATGAAAGCCGACGGAACGGTGATGAAGCTGCGGAGTCCTGTTTCTGTGAAGGAAATACTCATCGATTATCCAAATCATGGGATTTTTGAGGCACCCGCGAGTCCTCGACTTGGGATTGCCAATTTCAGTCGACCTCTTTCTGAAAGGGCGGCGCTTGTTGGTGGTCATCTCTATTATCTGATCCCTTTGCAACAGGATGAACTCATCAATTACAATAACAACAATAGCAAGAGAGGACCCTTTGCAACAGACAGTTCCTGGTTACAGCCAAGCTCCACAGCCACAGATTCAATTAGAAAAGGGGAAGAAGCAGATGATGTAATTGATAAGATTCATAGTCGAGGGGGCGTCAGGATTTTTTCTTCTTCCTATTCCACTCACGGATCTATGGTGCGTGTGAAGCTTCGACTCAGAAAAGAAGATCTCGCTTCATTTCTTTCAATCAATAACGTGATGCAAAATGCAGAGGTGCCTCCGTTAATTCAACGTGCCACTAGGCAGCCGGCCTTGTCGCCATGGAAGCCTAGTCTGGATACCATCGCAGAACCCCACAGTCCAGTTGGAGATTTAGAAAGATCTCAGAGAAAGCTCAAATAATCTGCCACATAATTTGAATATGCTTACTGATCATTCCCTCATGTTGTTAGAGTCGATATAGCTCGCTTTTATTCATTTATTTGAGTATTGTGAGGGTAAAGTTCACGTATGTAATAATATCACTATTTTACGTTGTTATTTGTAAATGCATAAATTTTAACACCCTGAAAAACTCTAAAGCACTTCAATTATATAAACTTCAAATATATAGTTTCAATAAATTTTTTTATCAGATTTCAGGAAAAATTGATCCAAAAATGTAACAGTAAAAACTCAAAAAAAAAAATTCAACGTTTAAACCAAATATTTCAAATATTTCATAAATAGTGTTCGTGTGTTTTCACCCGGTCATTTCTTCGATTGATGGGTTCCTTGTAATTTACACTTTTCCATATAAAATTTCACTCTACAATGAACATACTGCTTAGTTATTTCCAGACATGTTAGAAAAGAAAAGTTTGACCCATCCCATATGTGAGAGCTTCCGCTGTCAACCCCCAAAAAATGTACGCTGTGACTGCACGATTGGAAATATGCGATCTTTATACATGGGATGCCTATATTTGGATAGATAGCTAGATTTAGAGAACTTTCTATGTCGATTCTTTATCTTTAAATTGTGCTTTTTTTCAGAGAACAATGTATACACGACTGCCAAAATATTTGGTCAAGTCAAAGCAATCTTTCATGGTTGACAATTGGAGGAATCAATTGATATGTAAATTTGATTATAGGTTTTTGATTATAAATTTTAAATGTTTTATCAAAATTTATGATATGTAAATTTGAGTATAGGTTTTTGATTACAAATTTTAAATGTTTTATCAAAATTTATGGTTATGTAAATTTGAGTATATATTTTTATTGATACGTAAATTTGAGGATAGGTTTTTGATTGATATGTAAATTTTAAATGTTTTTATCTAACTTTATGATTATGTAAATTTGAACATATATTTTTAATTATAAATTACAAATGTTTAATAATTTTATTACAATTTATAGTTAATATTAAAAGTTTATTATAATATTAATTTATATTTTATTTTATTTTATTTAATAAAATCAAAATATCATTATTGAGATACTTCGCAACTCAGAATTAAAATATATACTTACAATTAAAATGCATATTTGATATATATATAAGATAAGTTGTATATTTGATCAAATTTAAAAATTACATTCATATAGTAAACTGCAAGCATCTCACTACACAAGGTGAGGTGGTGAAGAGTTATAAATCAAAATTAAAATTTTAAAATAGACAAAGCTGTAAAATATGTATAATACATATATATAAATATATATGAAAATAAAAAATTAGAAGTTAATAAATTAAAAACAATAAAATGATTAAAATGATGATAGAATGATTATAATTTAAAAATGGAAAATAAAACATAAGATATATGGATATGATTATAGTGATCTTAAAAATGTATTATTATTATTATTATAAATGATTTTTTGGAAAATCAATTATAGTTTATCATAATTTTAATTTTATTGAAAGTTAACCATCATCATTAATTAACTAAATTCAATTGTTATTAACTAAATTTAACTAACCAACCATCATCAATCAGAATTAACAATACCTCAATCATAATTAGTTTATATCAAAATTAGCATTTATAAACAACCAATGTCTATCACAATTAACTATAACCAACCAATCAAAATTAACCATATTCAATTAAAGTCTGACTAAAATAGCCACAAAAAACTATTATCAACCATAATAAATAATAATCGATATATTAATCAATATTAACTAAACTTAACCATAATCAAATATATAATCAACTATAATTTATTTTAAACCAAAAATAAAAATTTAAACAAATAAATAAATATATAAATTTACTCCAATCCTAATTTTTCATACTTCAAATACTTTATTAAAATTAATTTATATAGATCAAATTACATTAAAAGTATTTCTTATTCATCATTCATAAACCTCGAAAATTATTGAAAATTTTCACATATTATACAAATTATTATTCAATTAATAATTAGAAATTAAAATTTCCAAACCAATTTCCATAATTAAAGAATAAAAAATATGAAAAAACAAAATTTAAGTTACATAACTTCCCAAAACATAGTTGCAAACTATGCAAGAAATTTTTAACTTATAAAATACATTTAAAAAATATTATAAAATTTATTTAGAATTTATATAAAAATATTATATAATATATAAAATATATATTTTATTATTTTTATTAAATATTATTATAAAATAATATTTAAAATATTGTAATTTTTACAAATTCAAAACTTACACAATATCGTTATTTAAAAAAAACAAA
>JASDQU010736924.1:28241-41564 GCA_032191745.1 Picea mariana | reverse complement strand
ATAAGTAATAGAGCAATTTAATCCTTTTTAACCATATAATCCAAGTGTTATATCAATGTAGCATTATCATCCAATAACTGCAGACTAAATAAGTAATGAACAAATGAACAATCATACACATACACAGTACACCAGTGTTTTATGTGGAATCCCAAAGTGGGAGAAAACCACAGAATATTTTTTCTTATATGTATTGAAGAACTACATTCATTGGTAGCACCAACTTCCTTTGTTTTCCAGCTTCAACTGGAAGGAGGCTCCAACCCCCTTGTTTCTCAAGCTACAACCTGAAGGAAGCTCCATCTCCCCTATTCTCTGGATACAACCAAAAGGAGGCTACAACCCCCTATGTTCTTCGGCTACAACCGAAAGGTGGCTACAACCACTTGTCCTTGCCTCATCCAACTGCCCTGAAGTAGAAGTACTATAATGGAACCATTGTCACACTATCACTGTGAGATATACCGTTGTAAACTTGTACCAATAAACCTGAACCATGCATCAACCATGCATCAACCTGTACCTCAACCTGTAATCAACCTGTACCATAAACAATTGCATCAACCATGCACCAACCTGNTGTACCAATCATGTGTCAACTACTCATCAACTATGACTCATCAATATGTACCAACATCATCAACTATACACCTCATGTATGTGCCAACTCATCAACTACTTGTCTCAATGATGTACCCAACATGTACCTTAACCAAAATCCCTCATCAATTTCATCATCCAAATATGATTTGTAATTCTGTAATAGAACTAGTGTATATGATCACATACCTACAAACCTTTCTTAACTTTCACAACAAGAGACTATCATTTTCATCAAGCTTTTCTTTAGTCTCACATGACTAGTTTGGGATTAGTCAACAACCCTAATTTGAAATAATCATAACTATGTACCTATAATGACTAAAGATCTGAAAATAGTACAAAATGTTATTCAGTTGTTTTTATGCAATTCCTCCATGTTTAACTACTTGGAACCTCTTAGAAAATGATTTATAGCAAAAATGGCATACCTTCCTGAATTTTGTCTTATTTTAGAGAGAGACCTTGTAGAGAGTACCCCGCATGGAATATTTGTTGAATGGATATTAAAATGTTACAAAAAATACTACAGACTGTAATATAACCAACACATTTGGTCTTACTGAATTTTGATCTGTTATGAAGAAGTTATGACGTTTTTACCCGAAACACCTGTTTTAGACTAGTTTCAGGACTAGCCAAAAACCCTATTTTCCACGGAGTGTAACTCCAAAAATACAACGACCCACAAGATTAATTTCTTACCACATATACTTGGATATTTTTCCTCAATGATCTATCAATTCCATGGTCTGACTAATTCTATAAAAAAAATTATTGCGAAAATGGTGAGATGACCTGTAAATAATATACCTTAGAAAGCATCATCAAAAGAATTTATCCTCCCTTGAATTCTAGCCTTATTTTCTTCACCTTCCCTCTTAAATTCGGCTTAGATATCATTTTGTTACCTCATTCACCTATAGATATTCAATATTCTCAAGTGTGATGTAAAATGAGAGAGCCTTGCCTCTTATTTATACTCTCCAAATATCTTCTTTAGAAGCATCTTCTAGGTCACTTAACCCATTTCTAGGTCACTTAACCTATTTCTAGGTCACTTAACCCATTTATATGTCACTTAACCTATTTTCCCAATTTTTAGGGTTAAGAACTTTCCATAATTAGAAAGTTCTCCATTACTTTATCATTTAAATATTCCTCCTTGACTTTGTCACCTCACATTATCATTTAAATAATCTTCTTTGATTTTGTCACTTCACTTTATTATTTAAATAATTCTTCTTGACTTTGTCACTTTACTTGATCATTTAAATAATAATTTCTTATTTGCAAGCTCTTTGACTTCTTTTACCTTTTGGGGCTTCAAGCCAACATATGAGGGTCCTCCAACTTCGTAAGGTCATAACTCTCAAACTGTGAGGAGTTATGTGACGTTCCACATACCACCAGAAATGGCATGACATGTATTATCCATATAGAATAGTATTACCTTCAAATATATTAAAACTCATACAATTATACATGAAACAACCTTGGGTCCATTACCCAAACATTTGTGCTACCGAAATTCGCTACTAGACTTTATTCAAGGGTTGACATCAATGACAAGCAACCTTAGTCAACACCTTCCATTAATAATTGAAACATATATTCCGAGTATGAATGAGAATCCATTTCGAAATGAGGGATAGCAAATGCGAATACATGGGAACAAATTTAATCATTGCCTTGATAAGAACTAATCTTCCACCTCGAGAGATCCACATATTGCACCAAAAGTTGATTCTCTTATGAATTCAAGTCAATAACCATTTCCAATGTGCATTTGTTAAATTATGAGTTCGATTCCTTATGCGGATTAATTGTTTTATTTTCTTCAACACTTTGATTCCATCTTAATATACTTCAACAATACCAAATCATAATCGAATAGAAATAACTATGTAGATAAGTAAGCATGCACATCACCAACACATATACCCTGGGGATACCCTGTACATGGAGAAAAACCCCATTAACTGATATTACTTTATTGCATTAATAATGTAAGATCACTTACAAATATCCACCATGAATGTTTTTCTCTGAAAGAGCTTTCCAAGATGACTCTGACCTCACAAAGACATAAGAGACCTTACCGAAATACACCTCTGATATATTTCCTCTATGTTGTAACTATTGTCATTGATGTAAACAATCAAAGTGATGATGTCAAAACTGTGTGCAGAGATCGAAAGAGCAAATAGGAGAAGTGAATAATCGAAAGATCAAAGCTCTAAAGGAATAACACATTGCACAGAGAGGAAATATATGTTTATTTTTGATCACGATAGGATCAACAATGTTCCTATGATATGGAGATGGAAGAAGAACATTGCAGAATGCAGTCGACCATGCCAGCAGAAATGGCAAGAAGCTTCAATAGCCATTCGATCAAGAAATTAATGGCATTGATTGTCTCAAGTAATGGGATTTATCCCACACTAGAAGAATGAATAAAGACATATAGGTTTATATACACAACTCTCTCCATAGCTTATCGATGCGTAGTGCAAAGGTATGGTGGGGGATCTAGGTGTTTGGACTCCACAAGAAGCTCACCAGCCTATAGCTAGGGTTGACCTTTCAAGCCCCCTACCTTTTGGTCAAAGTGAAAATGACTGTCGATATGATGACGAAGGATCTTGATCGTTAGATCTAGGAGAAGTTGCATGACAGTTAGCTATGAGTTCCTTCGAAACTTTGGAATCGAAGGATTTGGAGTGTCGCGGAGTCAAAGATCCCGAACTCGCAAAGTATGAAATTCCAAATATATCCTAGCCATCGGTTGGAAGGAAGGCACATGACATAAGATCAACAATTCGGGTATTCATGATTTGGAGAATCAATGATGAGTGTTGTTCAAAACCCTTAAATCCGAAGCTTCGAAGTCAAGGAGGAAGACATGTATCAAGGTCCATGTCATCTTGAGTGATGTCAATGATAGACCACGTCAGCAAATCACATCAACGAGGACACGTGGCTCAATTAGAAAGTGACAAGTGTCAAGTTGAAATTGGCATTTCAAGCACATGTAAGTCACGAATCAGAGTGACACATGGAAGCTACTCAAGATGTGCCAGGTCATCAAGTGACGTCAACAAGTTTACATCACTCTAGGAGTCATACTTCGAGAGATTTCACAACTAGAAAATACTCTAAAGTCCAGAAGTCTTGAAGGCTGAAGTGTCGAAATTACGACAACCATCCATCTCAGTGGGTAATATGAGCCATCCGATCTGATCGGGAATTTAGTGATCAGGAATTATGAAATATTGGAAGTTATGAAGACCCGTAGGTCAAAGTTTCGAAACTCCGACAACCATCCATCTTAGCTGAAGATCGAATCATAATCGCTGAAGTTGATAAACATGATTAAGTCATGGTCGTTATATTAAATGATAAAAGAAGTAATATGAGTCATCCGATCATTTTGGGGATATCGTATTCGATACTTTTGGTATGTTGGAAGCAACAAAGTCGTGAAGGACAAATAACTCGAAGTCCTGTAAGCCATGCATCTCAGCGAGCAATTAAATCTTGATCATTGATTTTAAGGAAGTGCTCAAGCGCTTATCTGGTCTAATTGTCTAAGCATGAGGTCACCATCATTGGTCATATGGTAAAAAGGTTTAAAGGGGCAGAATGTAAGTCACTTAATTGGTAAGCCAGTGGTTTTGTAAAGCTCAGTCATATGAAATGGATTGAAGGAAGCACCTCCGTAGAATTTGTTTCCTATGAAAATAATAGAGTTTAGAGATTGAGTTTAAAGGATGAAATTGATCCATATCTGTGATCAATTTATGAAGAGTCTTCATGCTAAAAATAAATAAACAGTAGTTAAAGATTATGGTGAAGCTAATTGAAGAGGTGCGATATTCCAAACAAAGGGACATGATGCTTCACACTCACACTATTTTGAATAATATATATACATGAAAGAGTGGGACAAGAATGTGTCTCTGCAGTTAAAATTAGAAGATCAATAGATGAAGCAGATTCCAGGAAGAAAAGATAAATACCTATGTATTAAGGGTGGTTGGGTGGAGCAAGGGAAGGTTGGTTCCTGCAGAGGGAGTTGATTCTTCCTTGTCAGTTGTAGCTGACTAAAAATGGGGTCGTAACCTCCTACCAGTTGGTTTTGGTAAACCAAGGTGTGGGTGCATCTTGATCAGTCGGTGCTGATCAAAGAGGAAGTACATATTCTGTCTATGTAACATGTAAGACAATTTTTGCAGTTAATAGAAAAGATTTTGTTGTTTTCCCATTTGTGTTCCATGATAAAGTACTATGTTAATATTATGTTTGCATTAATAAATAAAAATTGATATAATTGTTGTGTCACTGATTCACCCCCCCCTCTCAGTGACAGAATCTGATCCTTCAATTGGTATCAGAGCGAGGTTCCTTCAACACAGTCTAACAAACTTGAAGGTAGATCTTGAAGATGGATCAACAAGAAGGAATGTCTAACAAAAAAACACCATTGTTGAATGGAGAAGGCTATGCTTTGTGGAAAATAAGAATGAAAAACTTCCTGTTGGTGCTTGATTTTGATATCTAGCAACCTGTTGTAGATGGTTACATTGCACCAACTACTCCACCCAAAGACTCACGAGGAAAGAAAATATGCAATGATAACTCAAGAGTAGTTAATGGAATTCTAGCTGGGTTGACTAACTCTATATGTGTGAAAGTTATGCATTGCAAATCGGCCAAAGAAATCTAGAAAAAATTGGAGGTTTTATATGAAGGAGATGACAAAGTCAAAGAAGCCAAACTACAGACCTATAGAACTCAATTTGAAAACCTGGAAATGAAAGAAGAAGAAAATATTGTTGAATACTTTCATAGGGTAGATGAAGTGGTCAACTCAATTAGAGCGGCAAGAGAAGAAGTTACAGATAAACCCATTGTGCAAAAAATACTAAGGTCATTACCGATGTGATATGATGAAAATATTTCGTCAATTGAAAATAGATCCAATCTAATCTCACTCATAGTTGACCAGCTCCATGGCATTTTTACAGCATATGAAATGAGAACAGGAAATAATAAATCAACAAAAGATGAAATGGTTTTCAAAGCATCCAAGACAAAGATAAATCATAAGCAAAAACCTTAATCCTGACATCATGAAGAATCTGATGTGGAGGAAGCCAACTTCATTAGAAAACTTCAGAAAGGATCAGGGAAGTACAAAGGAAATCTTCCTTTCAAATTCTTTAATTGTGGAAAAGTTGGTCATTTTTCATCCAAGTGTCCCTATCCCAAGGAGGACTCTGAAGAGAAATAAAACAAAAACAATCAATACCAGAAGAAGGAAAAACCCAACTACAAGAAAAGGTTCTACAGAGGGAAAAATAATTTCTACTCAAAAGAAGAAGACAACAACTCATCAGAGTCTAGTGACAATGATGAATCTGATGATGATGAAGTTATTTTCTTAGGTATTGAAGAATCTAATGAGATAGAAAAAATTAAACATGAGAAGGATTTAGAAGATGAAGAAGAAGTTAATATGGAGGAATAACTTCTCAGTGCCTTAGATGAATTAAGAAAATACAAAACCAGATATAGACAGTTGAAAAGTTTTGTAGTTGAACATAAAGAAAAATATGAACAAGAAGAAAAGGAGATGGAAAAACTTATGAACAATCTGAAAAAACAAATCTTAGAAGCAAATAAGATCGAAGAAAGTCTGGAAAAGTCTCTTAAAGAGAAACAAATAATTGTTGAAAGGATGGAGGCAGAAATAGTTCATCTGAAAAAGGAACTAGATGCAAAAATCATTCAAACAAAATCTAAAAATAGCTATAAAATATTAGGTAATATTATTATAGCACAAAGGGATTCTGGAAATAAAAATGGAATAGGTTATTCTCAAAAGGAAAGCCATGTTAACTCAAAATCTTATGCAAATTCTCTTCGTAGTACATTCAAGAAGAAAAATGAAGAGAAGATAAGTAATGATCAGAACTCCAGAAGATTACCTCCACCCATAATGAAAGAAGGCAAGACAATACCAAAGAAGTTTTACCAAAACACATATCCTCGCATTTTTCCTGGTTATTTCTTTGCATGTTCTAATTTTGGACACAAAGCTATAAATTGTAGAGCATATAGAAACAAAAATATGAAGGTTAAGAATTATATCCTTAAGGATAAACAAGGAGAAAATCGAGTTAGGAGAAGAAACTATAACTCCTTTGAACCTCTAAAAGAAGGGGACTTACAATGCTTCAGATTTCATAACCATGGACATAAATCCATTAAATTCATTCTAATGGAAGTCTCAGAACAACCCAAGTTCATTAGAGAGTAGAAGAAACTTTGGAGAGTAAAAACATCAAAAAGGGAATGTCTTATTGCCCTAAAAACTCAAGATGAAAAGGATCTCTGGTATGTTGATAGTGGATGCTCGAAATATATGACAGGTAACAAGTACAAGTTTTTAGACTTAAAGAAACAAAAAGGTAAAGTTACATTTGGTGGTAATGCTTCAAGTAACATACTTGGGAAAGACACTGTGAGCTTTGGAAAAGACAAAGCTAGAAATGTACTTGTCGATAAATTGAAGCCTAGTTTATTAAGTGTTAGTCAAACCTATGATTAGGGATACTTCTACATCTTTGATTCCCAAAAAAGTGAGATTAGGAAAGAAGACATAGGAAAATTAGTTGGTATTGCTCCTAGAACTCCTGAAAATGTATATATACTAGATGCAAAATTGAATGAGGAGTGTCATATAAATTATGTAGATGAAAGTTGGCTATGGCATAGGAGGTTGGGGCATATTAAATTTGACAATATTGTGAAAGTCAGCAACCTTGGTGCAGTAAGAAACTTTCCAAAAATCATAAAACCCTCAAATGCTATGTGTAGACACTGTCAACTAGGGAAGCAAACTAGGGTAAGGTTCAAAACAAAATAATACACAACCTCTAAACCTTTAGAGATTGTTCACACTGACCTATGTGGAACTAAGAGAACCAAGAGTATACAAGGAGAGTCTTACTTTATGTTTTTCATTGATGACTTTACTAGAATGAGTTGGATATGTTTTCTCAAAGAAAAATTAGAAGCACTCAACAAATTCAAAGCCTTTAAAACCCTTTTTGAAAATGAAAGGGAGGCAAAAATCAAATGTCTTAGATCAGAAAATGGTGGTGAATTGACTTCAAAAGAGTTCGATGTCTTCTGTGAAACTGATGGAATAAAAATACAATTCTCTGCTTCCAGAACACCTCAACAAAACGAGATTGTTGAAATAAAGAACAAAACAGTTCAGGAGGCTGCAAGGACTATGCCCAATGAAGCAAAATTGTGAGATGGATATTGGAGGGAAGCTGTAAGAACAAATGTATACATATTGAACAGAGGTCAACTCAGGGTTAATAGTGATAAAACTCCTTATTAACTATAGTTTGGAAGAGCTCCATCAGTGAAATACTTTAAAGTCTTTGGAAGTAAATGCTACATCAAAAGACTAGATGAGAGTCTTGGAAAATTTGATGCCAGATCTGATGAAGGTATTTTTCTTGGATATGATTCAAGCAAGAAGGCATACAGATGCTACAATATTATATCACATAAGATTGTTGAAATTTCATATGTCAAGGTGGATGATCTAAAAACGATAAGGATAAAAAATCAAGAGACCATATCTAAAAATAAAGATGAAGATGATGATGAGACATTCGACACACAACTAGAAGAAGTAGAAGAGAATGAAAAAGAAAGGGAAGAAGATGATATGGATACTAGTGAAAGTGAAGAATATAGTGAATATGGAGAGATAAGAGAAGAATTACCAAGAAGAGATACAAAGACACCCTCAAGAATTATTCAAAAAAATCATCCCGAAGAACTAATTATTGGAGATACGAATGATGGAGTGCAAACAAGAAGACAACTATTGTATCAAACATAATTAGAATTTTTGTCACATATTGAGACAAGTTAAATCAAAGAGTCATGTAAAGACGAGAACTGGGTTAAATCTATGAATGAATAATTGGATCAAATTGAAAGAAATCAAACTTGGGAACTAGTTCCTAGACCAAAAGATAAAAATATCATTGGAACTAAATAGGTATATAAAAATAAAATGAATGAAGATGGGAAAGTATCAGGAACAAAGCCAGATTAGTATGAAAAGGTTATGCTCAGGTTGAAGGAGTAGACTATGAAGAAACATTTGCACCTCTAGCCATATTAGAGGCAATTAGGATGTTCTTAGCTTTCTCTAGCTACAAAAAATTTAAAGTGTATCAAATGGATGTCAAATCAACATTTCTCAATGGAAATTTAGAAGAGGAAGTCTATATTGAGAAAACAAATGGGTTCCAAATAACCAATAAAAGAGACTATGTTTGTAAATTAAAGAAGGCACTCTATGGATTAAAACAAGCACCCAGAGCATGGTATGCAAGGCTAGACTCTTATTTACAAAAACAAGGCCTCATACAGATTGATTGCAAGAGGAGTTACCAGTGGTTAGAGAAGTTCTTATACAGATAGATGATTGGAGAAGAATCCCTTTGACATTGATGTCAAAGGGGGAGAGAAAATTCATAAAAGGAAAGCTTCATAAGAGGAAAGCATCATCACAAGGGGAGTTTTGAAAATGAAGTTAGTGTGTTTTCCTCAATGACAAAGGGGGAGATTGTTGGAAATATTGTCATTGATGTCAACAATCGAAGTGATGATGTCAAAACAGTGTGCATAGATCGAAAGAGAGAATAGGAGAAGAGAATACTCGAATGATCAAAGCTCAGAAGGAATAACACATTGCACAGAGAGGAAATATCTGTTTATTGTTGATCACGATAGGATCAACAATGTTCCTATGATCTGAAGATGGAAGAAGCACATTGAAGAATGCAGTCGACCATGCCAACAGAAAAGGCAAGAAGCTTCAATAGTCGTTCGATCAATAAATTAACGATGTTGATTGTCTCAAGTAATGGGATTTATCCCACACTGGAAGCATGAATAAACACATATAGTTTTATATACAGAATGCTCTCCATATCTTATCGATGCGTAGTGAAAAGGTATGGTGGGGGATCTAGGTGTTTGGACTCCACGAGAAGCTCACCAACATGGAGCTCAGGATGACCTGTCAGACCCCCTACCTTTTGGTCAAAGTGACAATGACTATCGATATGATGATGAAGGATCTCAAACGTTAGATCTGGGAGAAGCTACACGATGGTTAGTTGTGAGTTCCTTTGGAACTCTGGAATCAAAGGATTTGGAGTGTCGAGGAGTCAAGGATCCTGAACTCGCGAAGTCCAAAATTCCGAAGAGATCCTAGCCATTGGTTGGAAGGCGAGCATGTGGCATAAGATCAGTAATTTGAGGATTTGTTATTCGGAGAATCAACGACGAGAGTTGTTCAAAACCCCGAAATCCAAAGCTCCGAAGTCAAGGAGGAAGACACGTATCAAGGTCCACGTCATCTTGAGCGATGTCAATGATAGACCACGTTAGCAGAGCACGTCAACGAGGACAAGCATCTCAGCCAAAAAGTGAAAAGTGTCAAGTTGAAGTTGGCATTTCAGGCACATGTAAGTCATGAATCAAAGTGACACGTGGCATCTACTCAGCATGTGCCAAGTCATCAAGTGACGTCAGCGAGTTTATGTCACTTCGGGAGTATTACTTCGGGAGATTTCACCATTATAAAATACTCTAAAGTTCGGAAGTCCCGAAGGCTAAAGTGTCGAAATTACAACAATCATCCATCTCAGTGGGTAATATGAGCCGTCTGATCTAACCGACAATTTCGTGATCGAGAATTTTGAAATATTGGAAATTATGAAGACCCGTAGGTCGAAGTTCCAAAACTTCGACAACCATCCATCTCAGCTGAAGATCAAATCATAATCACTGAAGTTGATAAACATGATTAAGCCATGGCCATTAGATTAAATGATAAAAGAAGTAATATGAGCTGTCGGATCATTTCAGGGATATTGTATTCAATATTTTTGGTATGTTGGAAGCAACAAAGTCCCAAAGGACAAATAACCTGAAATCCTGTAAGCCACTCATCTCAACGAGCAATTAAATATTGACCGTTGATTTTAAGGAAGCGCTCAAGTGCTCGTTTGGTCTAATTTCCCAAGTGTGAGTTCATTGTCATTGGTCATATGGTAAAAAGGTTTAAAGGGGAAGAATGTAAGTCACTTTGTTGGTAAGCCAGTGGTTCTGTGAAGCTCAGTCATATGAAATGGCTTGAAGGAAGCGCCTCCGTAGAATTTGGTTCCTGTGAGAATAACGGAGTTTAGAGATAGAGTTTAAAGGATGAAATTGATCCATATCTATGATCAATTTATGAAGAGTCTTCACGCTAAAAATAAATAAACAGTAGTTAATGATTATGGTGAAGCTAATTGAAGAGGTGCGATGGTCCAAACAAAGGGACACTATGCTTCACACTCATGCTATTTTGAAGAATATATATACATGAAAGAGTGGGATAAGAATGTGACTCTATATTCCAAATTAGAAGATCAATAGCTGAAGCAAATTCCAAGAAGAAAAGATAAATACCTATGTATTAAGGGTGGTTGGGTGAAGTAAGGGCAGGTTGGTGCCTGTAGAGGGAGTTTATGCTTCCTTGTCATTTGTAGCTTACTAAATAGGGGGTCGTAGCCTCCTACCAGTTGGTGCTGGTAAAACAAGGTGTGGGTGCATCCTAATCAGTTGGTGTTGATCAAAGAGGAAGTACATGTTCCATCTATGTAACATGTAAAATAATTTTTGCAGTTAATAGAAAAGAGTTTGTGGTTTTCCCATTTGGGTTGCACAATAAAGTATTGTGTTAAGATTTTGTTTGCATTAATAAATAAAAATTGATATAATTGTTGCGTCACTAATTCACCCCCCCCCTCAGTGACAGAATCTGATCCTTCACTCTATTTTTGATATACAACACTAATATGTTGCTTCTATTGTTGATCTACAACACTGATATGTTGCCTCTTTACAACTGATATGTGCCTCTATTGCTTCACCCTTAACCTGCATATCAAACTGTGTTGAAGAGAGGGGTCAACCTATGCTTATATAGGTTGAAGAGGAGAAGAGGAGAGTCTCAAAATAGTAGTCTGTTTGCATAAGTTAATCATAACTTAGCTTCATACTTTAGTTTGAAGTTATAACTAGACTTTAGACTGGTGTACTTTAGTTCGAAGTAGAACTAGACTTGAGACTTTACTTACAACTCAACATTACACTTTAGTTTGAAAATAGAACTAGACTTGAGACTGGTGTGCTTTAGTTCAAAAATAGAACTAGACTTGAGACTTCAGTTACAACTCAACATTACACTTTAGTTCAAAAATAGAACTAGACTTGAGACTTCAGTTACAACTCAACATTACACTTTAGTTCAAAAATAGAACTATACTTAAGACTTCAATTACAACTCAACATTACACTTTAGTTCGAAAATAGAACTAGACTTGATACTTCAGTTGCAACTCAGTATTACACTTTAGTTCAAAAATAGAACTAGACTTAAGACTTCAGTTACAACTCGACTCTTTACAAGGCAATTCGAAATTCTCTTCATGGTGGATAATGTTACAAGTGCCAATGCACTAGATCAATACATTTATATCATTTGCAATATTAGGAATATCATTTGTTTATAGATCATAGGAATTTTATATTCAACCTAAATTTTGCTAGATGCCTTGACTTTTGCTTATGGATCGCAAGGTTTGACTAGGCTCACAGAGGTTGTATGTTCCCCCTGAATGTTTCACTAGTCTGTCTATGCTCACAGAGTTTATACATTCCCCTTGACTTTTTCACTATACTGTCTATCTTTAAAGAGGTTGTACGTTCCCCCTAACTTTTTCACTAGGTTGTCTATGCTCAAAGAGGTTGTATGTTCCCCCTGACTTTTGCATTAGACTCACATAGCATCTCATTCATCCTGACTTTTGGTTTGAATCACAAAGGTTGTACATTCCCCCTAGATTTTGTCAATACCTCACAAGACTGGTTGATTCTCCAAATATCCCTAGATAGCCTCAAGGTGGCCCATATGGCCTCTCATTGGAGAATGACTGTCGATGTTGCCAAATTTAACACTCCCTCTTGGGGAGGGAGTAATTCTTAGCCACACTAGTCTTGCCTCTCAGCTAGACAAACTGTCTCAAGGTCAGAGGCTTGGTCTGGATATCAACTACATACTCACTCGTGGCTATGTACTGTAACTTTACAGTTTTTCTATGGACCAAGTCTTGGATGTAGTGGTACCTCATGTCAATATGTTTTTACCTATTGTGAAGTACTGGGTTCTCTGTCAATTTTATGAAACTTTGATTATCACAGTGAACCACTATTGTCTTGAGCTTGTCACCAAACAACCCATAAACCAATTTTATGAGCCATACTACTTCCTTGCTAGTATCACTTACTGCAATGTACTCAGCCTCTATTGTACTCTATGCAATGGATCACTACTTCCATCTTGATCAAGAGATCATAGCGGATCCTAAACTGAAGCAGTATCCAGAAATAATCTTCTGATATTGTTAAGCCCTAATATTGGCTCATTACCCCTTAATTGGGGCATATTATATTAGTAATGTTATTTTATTTATGTCGGCTTTAGGCCATTAGTTGTAATTATACCTCCTAGTCTCCTATATATACCAAGGAGACATTTTCATTTTGAATCATCTTGTACTTGAA
>JASDQU010736924.1:11498-24634 GCA_032191745.1 Picea mariana | reverse complement strand
AGCACCTCGGACATCGGGAGTCGACGTAGAAGTTGTTCTACCTCGAGGGAAGCGAAGTACCGAGGGGACGAGGCCGCGAGTTTCGGAGCCTCGGGTATCGGAGGTTGGAGAACCAAAAGTTTGGTATCGCGAGTAGCGAGGTCGCGAGTAGAGAAATCCCTCCGGGGAAAAGTCAGCGAGTTGATTGACCATCGGGTCTCAGGGATCCGAGAACCCAGTGTTCAACATTTGAACTCGTGAAGTCACGAGTTCCGATTTCCCGATAAATCAAGGAAGGGGATCGCACGAGAGAACCATGGGAGTAGATTTCCTGATAGGGAGATAGAAGAACCTTAGAGTTCTTCAGGCCGTGAAGAAGAATATCCTGTGAGCAGACGTGCCCGTGGTTTGGGCGTGCCTACGTCACCAGGTCATCAAGTGACGTCAATGAGTTTACGTCACTCTGGGAGTCATACTTCGGGAGATGTCACAACTAGAAAATACTCTAAAGTCCGAAATTCCTGAAGGATGAAGTGTCGAAATTACGACAACCATCCATCTCAATGGGTAATATGCGCCATCTAATTTGACCGGGAATTTCGTGATCGAGAATTCTAAAATATTGGAAGTTATGAAGACCCATAGGTCGAAGTTTCGAAACTCCAACAACCATCCATATTAGCTGAAGATAGAATCATAATCACTAAAGTTGATAAACATGATTAAGTCATGGTCATTATATTAAATGATAAAAGAAGTAATATGAGTCGTCCAATCATTTTGGGGATATTGTATTTGAGAGTTTTGGTATGCTGGAAGCAACAAAGTCGCGAAGGACAAATAACCTGAAATCCTGTAAGCTGTGCATCTCAGCGAGTTATTAAATCTTGATCATTTATTTTAATGAAGTTCTCAAGCGCTCATCTGGTCTAATTGTGTAAGCATGAGGTCACCTTCGTTGGTCATATGGTAAAAAGGTTTAAAGGGGAAGAATGTAAGTCACTTAATTGGTAAGCCAGTGGTTCTGTAAAGCTTGGTCATATGAAATGGATTGAAGGAAGCGCCTCCGTAGAATTCATTTCCTGTGAAAATAACAGAGTTTAGAGATTGAGTTTAAAGGATGAAATTGATCCATATCTGTGATCAATTTATGAAGAGTCTTCATGCTAAAAATAAATAAACAATAGTTAAAGATTATGGTGAAGCTAATTGAATAGGTGCGATGGTCCAAACAAAGGGACATGATGCTTCACACTCACGCTATTTTGAATAATATATATACATGAAAGAGTGGGAGAATAATGTGTCTCTCAAGTTAAAATCAAAAGATCAATAGCTGAAGTAGATTCCAGGAAGAAAAGATAAATACCTATGTATTAAGGGTGGTTGGGTGGAGCAAGGGCAGGTTGGTTCCTGTAGAGGGAGTTGATGCTTCCTTGTTAGTTGTAGCTGACTAAACAGGGGGTCGTAACCTCCTACCAGTTGGTGCTAGTAAACCAAGGTGTGGGTGCATCTTGATCAGTCGGTGCTGATCAAAGAGGAAGTACATCTTCCATCTATGTAACATGTAGAAGAATTTTTGCAGTTAATAGAAAAGAGTTTGTGGTTTTCCCATTTGGGTTCCACGATAAAGTACTATGTTAAGATTTTGTTTGCATTAATAAATAAAAATTGATATAATTGTTGTGTCACTGATTCACCCCCCCCCTCTCAGTGACAGAATCTGATCCTTCAAATGGTATCAGAGCGAGGTTCGTTCAACATAGTCTAACAAACTTGAAGGTAGATCTTGAAGATGGATCAACAAGAAGGAATGTCTAACAAAAAAGCACCATTGTTCAATGGATAAGGCTATGCTCTGTGGAAAATAAGAATGAAAAACTTCCTGTTGGCGCTTGATTTTGATATCTGGCAACGTGTTGTAGACGGTTACATTGCACCAACTACTCCACCCAAAGACTCATGAGGAAAGAAAATTTGCAATGATAACTCAAGAGTAGTTAATGGAATTCTAGCTGGGTTGACTAACTCTATATGTGTGAAAGTTATGCATTGCAAATCGGCCAAAGAAATCTAGAAAAAATTGGAGGTTTTATATGAAGGAGATGACAAAGTCAAAGAAGCCAAACTACAGACCTATAGAACTCAATTTGAAAACCTGGAAATGAAAGAAGAAGAAAATATTGTTGAATACTTTCATAGGGTAGATGAAGTGGTCAACTCAATTCGAGCGGCAGGAGAAGAAGTTACAGAAAAACCAATTGTGCAAAAAATACTAAGGTCATTACCAATGTGATATGATGAAAATATTTCTTCAATTGAAAATAGATCTGATCTAATCTCACTCATAGTTGACCAGCTCCATGGGATTTTTACAGCATATGAAATGAGAACAGGAAATAATAAATCAACAAAAGACGAAATGGTTTTCAAAGCATCCAAGACAAAGATAAATCATAAGAAAAAACCTTAATCCTGTCATCATGAAGAATCTGATGTGGAGGAAGCCAACTTCATTAGAAAACTTCAGAAAGGATCAACGAAGTACAAAGGAAATCTTTCTTTCAAATTCTTTAATTTTGGAAAAGTTGGTCATTTTTCATCCAAGTGTTCCTATCCCAAGGAGGACTCTTAAGAGAAAGAAAACAAAAACAATCAATACCAGAAGAAGGAAAAACCCAACTACAAGAAAAGGTTCTATAGAGGGAAAAATAATTTCTACTCAAAAGAAGAAGACAACAACTCGTCAGAGTCTAGTGACAATGATGAATCTGATGATGATGAAGTTATTTTCTTAGGTATTGAAGAATCTAATGAGATAGAAAAAATTAAACATGAGAAGGAGTTAGAAGATGAAGTAGAAGTTAATATGGAGGAATAACTTCTCAGTGCCTTAGATTAATTAAGAAAATACAAAATCAGATATAGACAGTTGAAAAGTGTTGTAGTTGAACATAAAGAAAAATATAAACAAGAAGAAAAGGAGATGGAAAAACTTATGAACAATCTGAAAAAACAAATATTAGAAGCAAATAAGATCGAAGAAAGTCTGGAAAAGTCTCTTAAAGAGAAACAAATAACTGTTGAAAGGATGGAGGAAGAAATAGTTCATCTGAAAAAGGAACTAGATGCAAAAATCATTCAAACAAAATATAAAAATAGCTATAAAATATTAGATAATATTATTACACCGCAAAGGGATTCTGGAAATAAAAATGGAATAGGTTATTCTCAAAAGGAAAGCCATGTTAACTCAAAATCTTATGCAGATGCTCATCGTAGTACATTCAAGAAGAAAAATGAAGAGAAGATAGGTAATGATCAGAACTCCAGAAGATTACCTCCACCCATCAAGAAAGAAGGCAAGACAATACCAAAGAAGTTTTACCAAAACACGTATCCTCGCATTTTTCCTGGTTATTTCTTTGCATGCTCTAATTTTGGACACAAAGCTATGAATTGTAGAGCATATAGAAAGAAAAATATGAAGGTTAAGAATTATATCCTTAAGGATAATCACAGAGAAAATCGAGTTAAGAGAAGAAACTATAACTCCTTTGAATATCTAAAAGAAGGGGACTTACAATGCTTCAGATTTCATAACCATGGACATAAAGCCATTAATTGCATACTAATGGAAGTCTCAGAACAACCCAAGTTCATTAGAGAGAACAAGAAACTTTGCAGAGTAAAAACATCAAAAAGGGAATGTCTTATTTCCCTATAAACTCAAGATGAAAAGGATCTCTGGTATGTTGATAGTGGATGCTCGAAATATATGACAGGTAACAAGTACAAGTTTTTAGACTTAAAGAAACAAAAAGGTAAAGTTACATTTGGTGATAATGCTTCAAGTAACATACCTGGGAAAGGCACTGTGAGCTTTGGAAAAGACAAAGCTAGAAATGTACTACTTGTCGATAAATTGAAGCCTAGTTTATAAGTGTCAGTGAAACCTATGATTAGGGATACTTCTGCATCTTTGATTCCCAAAAATGTGAGATTAGGAAAGAAGACACAGGAAAATTAGTTGGTATTGCTCCTAGAACTCCTGAAAATGTATATATACTAAATGAAAAATTGAATGAGGAGTGTCATATAAATTATGTAGATGAAAGTTGGCTATGGCATAGGAGGCTGGGGCATATTAAATTTGACAATATTGTGAAATTCAACAACCTTGGTGCAGTAAGAAACTTTCCAAAAATCATAAAACCTTCAAATGCTATGTGTAGACATTGTCAACTAGGGAAGCAAACTAGGGTAAGGTTCAAAACAAAAGAATACACAACCTCTAAACCTTTAGAGATTGTTCACACTGACCTATGTGGAACTAAGAGAACCAAGAGTATACAAGGAGAGTCTTACTTTATGTTGTTCATTGATGACTTTACTAGAATGAGTTGGATATGTTTTATCAAAGAAAAATCAGAAGCACTCAACAAATTCAAAGCCTTTAAAACCCTTGTTGAAAATGAAAGGGAGACAAAAATCAAATGTCTTAGATCAGAAAATGGTGGTGAATTTACCTCAAAAGAGTTCAATGTCTTCTGTGAAACTCATGGAATAAAAATACAATTCTCTGCTTCCAGAACACCTCAACAAAACGAGATTGTTTAAATAAAGAACAAAACAGTTCAGGAGGCTGCAAGGACTATGCCCAATGAAGCAAAATTGTCAGATGGATATTGGAGGGAAGTTGTAAGCACAACTGTATACATATTGAACAGAGGTCAACTCAGGGTTAATAGTGATAAAACTCCTTATTAACTATAGTTTGGAAGAGCTCCATCAGTGAAATACTTCAAAGTCTTTGGAAGTAAATGCTACATCAAAAGACTAGATGAGAGTCTTGGAAAATTTGATGCCAGATCTAATGAAGGTATTTTTCTTGGATATGATTCAAACAAGAAGGCATACAGATTCTACAATATTAGATCACATAAGATTGTTGAAATTTCATATGTCAAGGTGGATGATCTAAAAACGTAAGGATCAAAAATCAAGAGACCATATCTAAAAATAAAGATGAATATGATGATGAGACATTCGACACACAACTAGAAGAAGTAGACGAGAATGAAAAATAAAGGGAAGAAGATGATATGGATACTAGTGAAAGTAAAGAATATAGTGAATATGGAGAGATAAGAGAAGAATTACCAAGAAGAGATACAAAGACATCCTCAAGAATTATTCAAAAAAATCATCCCGAAGAACTAATTATTGGAGATATGAATGATGGAGTGCAAACAAGAAGACAACTACTGTATCAAACATAATTAGAATTGTTGTCAAATATTGAGCCAAGTTAAATCAAAGAGGCATGTAAAGATGAGAACTGGGTTAAAGCTATGAATGAATAATTGGATCAAATTGAAAGAAATCAAACTTGGGAACTAGTTCCTAGACCAAAAGATAAAAATGTCATTGGAACTAAATGGGTATATAAAAATAAAATGAATGAAGATGAGAAAGTATCAGGAACAAAGCCAGATTAGTATGAAAAGGTTATGCTCAGGTTGAAGGAGTAGAATATGAAGAAACATTTGCACCTATAGCCATATTAGAGGCAATTAGGATGTTCTTAGCTTTCTCCAGCTACAAAAAATTTGAAGTGTACCAAATGGATGTCAAATCAACATTTCCCAATGGAAATTTAGAAGAGGAAGTCTATATTAAGAAAACAAATGGGTTCCAAATAACCAATAAAAGAGACTATATTTGTAAATTAAAGAAGGCACTCTATGGATTAAAACAAGCACCCAGAGCATGGTATGCAAGGCTAGACTCTTATTTACAAAAACAAGGCCTCATACAGATTGATTGCAGGAGGAGTTACCCGTGGTTAGAGAAGTTCTTATATAGACAGATGATTGGAGAAGAAACCCTTTGCCATTGATGTCAAAGGGGGAGAGAAACTTCATAAAAGGAAAGCTTCATAAGAGGAAAGCATCATCACAAGGGGAGTTTTGAAAATGAAGTTAGTGTGTTTCCCTCAATGACAAAGGGGGAGATTGTTGGAAATATTGTCATTGATGTCAACAATCAAAGTGATGATGTCAAAACAGTGTGCATAGATCGAAAGAGAGAACATGAGAAGAGAATACTCGAATGATCAAAGCTCAGAAGGAATAACACATTGCACATAGAGGAAATATGTGTTTATTGTTGATCATGATAGGATCAACAATGTTCCTATGATCTAAAGATGGAAGAAGCACATTGAAGAATGAAGTTGACAATGCCAGCAGAAAAGGAGAGAAGCTTCAGTAGTCGTTCGATCAAGAAATTAATGATGTTGATTGTCTCAAGTAATGGGATTCATCCCACATTGGAAGCATGAATAAACACATATATTTTTATATACACAGCTCTCTCCATATCTTATCGGCACATAGTGAAAAGGTATGGTGGGGGCTCTAGGTGTTTGGTCTCCATGAGAAGCTCACCAACCTGGAGCCCGGGATGACCTGTCAGACCCCCTACCTTTTGGTCAAAGTGACAATGACTATCGATATGATGACGAAGGATATAAACTGTTAGATATGGGAGAAGCTACACGACGGTTAGCTATGAGTTCCTTCGGAACTCTAGAATCGAAGGATTTGGAGTGTCGAGGAGTCAAGGATTCTGAACTCGTGATGTTCGAAATTCTGAAGAGATCCTAGCCATTGGTTGGAAGGCAGGCACGTGGCATAAGATCAACAATTCGAGGATTCATGATTTAGAGAATCAACGATGAGAGTTGTTTAAAACCCCAAAAGCCGAAGCTCTAAAGTCAAGGAGGAAGACACGTATCAAGGTCCACGTTATCTTGAGTGATGTCAATGACAGATCACGTCAGCGAGGACACACGACTCAGTCAAAAAGTGAAAAGTTTCAAGTTGAAATTGGCATTTTAGGCACATGTAATTCATGAATCAAAGTGACACGTGGCATCTACTCGGCACGTGCCAAGTCATCAAGTGACGTCAGCGAGTTTACGTCACTCCGGGAGTCTTACTTCAGGAGATTTCACCATTATAAAATACTCTAAAGTCCGGAAGTCATGAAGGATGAAGTGCCAAAATTACAACAACCATCCATCTCAGTGGATAATATGAGCCATCTGATCTGATTGACAATTTCATGATCGGTAATTTTGAAATATTGGAAATTATGAAGACCCATAGGTTGAAGTTCCAAAACTCTGACAACCGTCCATCTCAGCTGAAGATCGAATCGTAATCACTGAAGTTGATAAACATGATTAACTCATGGTCGTTAGATTAAATGATAAAAGAAGTAATATGAGTCGTCTGATCATTTCAGGGATATCGTATTCAATATTTTTGGTATGTTGGAAGCAACAAAGACCTGAAGGACAAATAACCTGAAATCCCGTAAGCCGCTCATCTCAATGAGTAATTAAATATTGACCGTTGATTTTAAGGAAGTTTTCAAGTGATCGTTTGGTCTAATTGCCTAAGCGTGAGGTCATCGTCGTTGGTCATATGGTAAAAAGGTTTAAAGGGGAAGAATGTAAGTCACTTAGTTGGTAAGCCAGTGGTTCTGTAAAGCTCGGTCATATGAAATGGATTGAAGGGAGCGCCTCTGTAGAATTCGGTTCCTGTGAGAATAACAGAGTTTAGAGATCGAGTTTAAAGGATGAAATTGTTCCATATCTATGATCAATTTATGAAGAGTCTTCATGCTAAAAATAAATAAATAGTAGTTAATGATTATGGTGAAGCTAATTGAAGAGGTACGATGGTCCAAACAAAGGGACACTATGCTTCACACACGCTATTTTGAAGAATATATATACATGAAAGAGTGGGATAAGAATGTGTCTTTGCAGTCCAAATTAGAAGATCAATAGCTGAAGCAGATTCCAGGAAGAAAAGATAAATACCTATGTATTAAGGGTGGTTGGGTGAAGTAAGGGCAGGTTGGTGCCTGTAGAGGGAGTTTATACTTCGTTGTCAGTTGTAGCTTACTAAATAGGGGGTCGTAGCCTCCTACCAGTTGATGCTAGTAAAACAAGGTGTGGGTGCATCCTGATCAGTTGGTGTTGATCAAAGAGGAAGTACATCTTCTGTCTATGTAACATGTAAAGCAATTTTTGCAGTTAATAGAAAAGAGTTTGTGGTTTTCCCATTTGGGTTTCACGATAAAGTATTGTGTTAAGATTCTGTTTTCATTAATAAATAAAAATTGATATAATTGTTGTGTCACTGATTCACCCCCCCCTCAGTGACAGAATCTGATCCTTCACTCTATTGTTGATATACAACACTGATATGTTGCTTCTACTATTGATCTAAAACACTGATATACTGCCTCTTTACAACTGATATGTGCCTCTATTGCTTCACCCTTAACCTGCATATCAAACTGTGTTGAAGAGAGGGGTCAACCTATGCTTATATAGGTTGAAGAGGAGAAGAGGAGAGACTAGAAATAGTAGCCTGTTTGCATGAGTTAATCATAACTCAGCTTCATACTTTAGTTTGAAGTTATAACTAGACTTGAGACTGGTGTACTTTAGTTCGAAAATAGAACTAGACTTGAGACTTCAGTTACAACTCAGCATTACACTTTAGTTCAAAAATAGAACTAGATTTGAGACTGGTGTGCTTTAGTTCGAAAATAGAACTAGACTTGAGACTTTAGTTACAACTCATCATTACACTTTAGTTCAAAAATAGAACTAGACTTGAGACTTCAGTTACAACTCAACATTACACTTTAGTTCAAAAATAGAACTATACTTAAGACTTCAATTACAACTTAGCATTACACTTTAGTTCTAAAATAGAACTAGACTTGATACTTCAGTTGCAACTCAATATTACACTTTAGTTCAAAAATAGAACTAGACTTAAGACTTCAGTTACAACTCGACTCTTTACAAGGCAATTTGAAATTCTCTTCATGGTGGATAATGTTACATGTGCCAGTGCACTAGATCAATACATTTATATCATTTGCAATATTAGGAATATCATTTGTTTATAGATCATAGGAATTTTATATTCAACCTAAATTTTGCTAGATGATTTGACTTTTTCTTATGGATCATAAGGTTTGACTAGGCTCACAGAGGTTGTATGTTCCCCCTGAATTTTTCACTAGTCTGTCTATGCTCACAGAGGTTATACGTTCCCCCTGACTTTTTCACTATATTGTCTATCTTCAAAGAGGTTGTACGTTCCCCCTGACTTTTTCACTAGGTTGTCTATGCTCAAAGAGGTTGTAAGTTCCCCCTGACTTTTGCATTAGACTCACATAGCATCTCATTCATCCTGACTTTTGGTTTGAATCACAAAGGTTGTATGTTCCCCCTGGATTTTGTCAATACCTCACAAGACTGGTTGATTCTCCAAATATCCCTAGCTAGCCTCAAGGTGGTCCATATGGCCTCTCATTGGAGAATGACTGTCGATGTTGCCAAATCTAACACTCCCTCTTGGGGAGGGAGTAATTCTTAGCCACACTAGTCTTGCCTCTCAGCTGCACAAACTGTCTCAAGTTCAGAGGCTTGGTCAGGATATCAACTACATACTCGCTCGTGGCTATGTACTGTGACTTTATAGTATTTCTATGGACCAAGTCTCGGATGTAGTGGTACCTCATGTCAATATGTTTTTACCTATCGTGAAATACTAGGTTCTCTGTCAATTTTATGCAACTTTGATTATCATAGTGAACCACTGTTGTCTCGATCTTGTCACCAAACAACCCATAAACCAATTTTCTGAGCCATATTGCTTCCTTGCTAGCATCACTTACTACAATGTACTCAGCCTTTGTTGTACTCTATGCAATGGATCATTGCTTCCATCTTGACCAAGAGATCATAGTGGATCCTAAACTGAAGCAGTATCCGGAATACTCTTCCGATCCACTGGGCTTCTTGCCCAGTCAACATCTGCATACCCATGAAGAAATAAACCACCATTGGATGTATATCTCATACCATAAGTAATGGTCCCTCTGAGATATATCAAGATGTGCTTTTTTTCCACCTAGTGTCTCTGTCTCGGTTCAGTCATGAATTGATTCATTTCAATCACTGCATAGCATATATCTGGCCTAGTGTGGATCATGTACATCAATGATCCAATCAACTACCTATACATGGTGGGATTCACCAAATCTAAACTTGTATCAGAATCATGTAGCTTCCTCAAGTTGGTAACCATCATAGTAGACATGGATTTGCAATACATCATACCAAACCTCTTTAGTACATCCACTGTGTATTTTCCTTGTGCCAGAAATATCTCGCCCTATCTTTGCCATACTTCCAATCCTAGGAAGTAATGCATCAAGACTAAGTCTTTCATCTTGAATCCTGAGGTTAGACCCCTCTTACACCAAGTTATTAGCCCTTCATTTCCTGTTAGAAATAGATCATCAACATATGAGATTAGTATAACAGGTTGGTTACCTCTTACCTTGAAGTACATATTTTCATCAACATCACTTTTCTAAAATCCCAAGATTTTAAGAAATCCATCAATCCTATCATACCAAAATCTAGGAGCCTTCTTAAGACCATACAAGGCCTTCCTTATCTTTCATAGATGAGTTCCTTTATTCTGCAGTACAAAACCATCTAGTTGTTCCAAAAATACCTTGTTGGATTACTTTTGAACCAATGGATGGATCTGATGTATTTGAGCACTCTAGACCTTCCTGGGAGCTTGATCTCAGAATCTAGAATGTTTGCACCTTCATCTTCTCAAGTTTCATGGCTTTATAAACATGTACTCACCCTATACACAGTCAGCTCACGTACATACTCACCCTATACATAGCCAACCCATGTATACCTTCAATGTATACACACCCTATACACAGACAGCTCGCGTATGCCTCAGAAAATGGGGTTTTCTGTGAATCCGAGAATTTTATCGTCAACCCTTCGTGCTACCTTAGACGTTCACCACTTCATATGTATCCACAAGTATTTACAAGAATCTTTACACAAGAAAATAGATATACAAAATGTACAAGTGTGTACTTAATGAGTGAGCGTTGCCTCTTATTTATATCTTCATGTAGCATTACACTTTCCTTATTTTAGGGCTTCTTCATTTAAAATAAATTCTTTTACAAAGCACTTTGACCCTTGGGGATTATATAAGACTCATGAGGGGTTCTCCAACTTCATATGGTCATAACTCTCTAACTGTGAGTAGTTATGTGACGTTCCACATACCACCAGAAATGGCATGACAAGCATTATCCATCTAGGATAGTTTCACTGACAAATTCATTGTCCTTCATCTCATTATTCCACAATTAATCATGGGTTCTCTCACTCCACAAAGCATCTTCCCATGAGGGATTTCACCATAAGGGGACCAATTTGGAGTTCATCCATATTTACTTCTCATTAACCATGACAAAACAATAATGAGTCATCTTTACATAAAACAATCTTGGGTCCATTACCAAAACCTTTGTGCTACACGGATTTCTGCAAGGGTTGACATCAGTGACAACCAACCTTAATTAACAATCTCCCCCTTTGGAATTGATGGCAACACTTTGATGCAACACTAAAATCATATCACTCATGCTCCCCCTGGAACCATGCCTCTATCCTCTGCATCTGATAAATCTGCCCCCCCTGGAACCATGCCTATGTCCTCTGCATCTGATAAATCTGCTCCCCCTGGAACCATGCTCCTATCCTCTGCATCTGATAGATCTCTCCCCCTTTTTCATCAATGGAAAAGGTATCTTTCCATCCAGGGCTACTCCCCTTGACTGAACTGTCCTCTTGTGGTGCTTCCTCGTGTAAATCTAAGACATATAAGATAAGCATTCAAAAATCATTCGTTTTGGAGTAGAAATAACTCCAAGTCTTTGGTGAAGATATTCAAAGGCTTCCTGTGGAAGTGATTTTGTAAATGTATTTGCCACTTTTTCTTTTGTGCCCACATACTCAACTCTGATATTCTTTTCTACAACCTTCTCCCGTAGAAAATGATTCTTGATTGGAATGTTCTTCATCTTGGAGTGCATCACCGGGTTTTTCGAGATACTGACGGCGCTTATATTATCAAAATAGATTGGAATGGGCTCATCATACTCAACCTGTATATCTGTTGGAGTTTGTTTCATCCAAAGAACCTGTGTACAACCTGATGTTGTTGCAATATACTCTTCCTCGGCAGTAGATAAAGATATTGATAATGGTTTCTTTCTTAGCCATGATACTAAACACTCACCCAAGTAGAACGCTGCTCCACTGGTGCTTCATTGGTCATCAATACAACCTGCCCAATCTGCATCTCTGTAGGCAATAAGTGATAGATCCTTTCCTTTTGGATACCATAATCCAAACTCTTTTGTTCCTTTGAGATATTTGAAAATCCTCTTCACTGATAATACATGTGATTCCTTTGGTGCTGCTTGAAATTGTGCCACCTGTCCAACTACCTGCATTACTTCTGGTCTATATGCTATCACATATAGTAGGCTGCCAATCATTGACATGTATTGCCTCTGATCTGTAGACTTCGAATCATCATCTTTGCTCAACTTGAAACTGGTTTGCATGGGAGTGATAACTGGTTTGCAATCTTCCATTCCGAACTTCTTTAGCATTTATCTGATATACTTGGTTTGAGAAATAAAAATTCTTTGGCTGCTTTGACTTATCGGAAGTCCCAGAAAGAAGGATAGCTCTCCAAGTAACGAAATTTCAAATTCATTTTTCATATCTTTTGCAAATTTCTGGCTTAACCTGTCATCATCACTACCAAAAATAATATGATCAACATAAAATTCAATTAATAAAATATTACCTTGACTTACCTTGATGTAGAGGTTGTTGTCTGCACTTCTTTTTTTGAACCCTACCTGCTGCAGAGACTTATCCAGTCTAGAGTACCATTCTCTAGGAGCTTGTTTTAGACCATGCATGGACTTCTTTAATTTACACACATAATCTGTGTTCTCTAACAACTGAAATCCTTCTGGTTGTTCAATGTAGACTTCTTATTCAAGTTCCCCATTCAGAAAAGTTTATTTTACGTCCATCTGATATACTTTAACATTTTTAGAGCATGCATAAGCTAAAATCAAACGGATTGCTTCCATTCTGGCAACTGGGGCAAATGTCTCTTCAAAGTCGATTCCTTCAATATATGCAT
>JASDQU010736923.1:231322-250642 GCA_032191745.1 Picea mariana | reverse complement strand
TCAAGGACGATTGGGTGCAACCTGATATGAAACAAATAAACAAAAATGTAGATAATCAAAGAGGAATAAACTTCAAAGAAAATAGGTGATGTATAAAGACATTGTTACAACACTTAAGCATAACGCATTGTGATCAAATCATCACAAATAATAATGAACACACACACCATGTTCAACATTGGCATTTCTCATATGATAATGCCCCATCGAGTCTGCTATTTATAGCCTCATTATCTAACCAACTTCCTTGGAATTAGGAATACCTTGTCCACATACAACGATTAGTGGTTAGAGTTGACTCCATAAAATCCATAATTTCTAGTCATCTTGTCAAGGTTGCTCGACTTGACCATCCATACATCCAAATCATAGTCAATTTCTTGCTTGGTTGATCTATGGACCAATTTTATTCGACTATTGGTTGATTTACCAAACGACATGATTTTCAAATACTACTTGACCAAATGATGTAGATATTTTATTAATTTACTGACTGATTGTTTCCATATGTAGGTCGACCACATGAGCGACTAATTCCAGAAGAAGTGTGTTGAACCATCAGAACCTGAGGTTCTAACACCCCCCATCACCACACAACTCTAGATATTTAGGAGGTGAAATTAAGTTAAAAGGAACCCCCCCATAATTCCATCTTCCTAAATCCCAAGCATAAAAAAGAGAGGTGTTGGTCCACCATGGCCTAATAAAATTGTTTGTATGTGATGTTTTCAATATAAAATTTGTCAGGATACCATGGGAGGAATACATAATCCTGGACAAACTAAAATTCCTGGCTTCCCAACAAACTTCCCAAGAACCAAGCCCGAAAAGAGATATAAGAAGGAAAAAAAGGCTAGGAAGCTAAAGACCTCTAAAAGGAAGGAAGATTGGAAAAACATAAAGATGAAGGACATAGACATGGATATACTAGATACTTTAATCAAATTAGGGACAACAGAAAGCAACCTTTTGAAAGTTAAAGAGAATACCTTAGCTTCAAGGATGATTGGGTGCAACCTGATATGAAACAAATAAACAAAAATGTAGATAATCAAAGAGGAATAAACTTCAAAGAAAATAGGTGATGTATAAAGACATTGTTACAACACTTAAGCATAACGTATTGTGATCAAAACATCAAAAATAATACTGAACACACAAACCATGTTCAACATTGGCATTTATCATATGATAATGACCCATGGGGTCTGCTATTTATAGCCTCAAGATCTAACCAAATTCCTTGGAATTAGGAATACCTTGTCCACATACAACGATTAGTGGTTAGAGTTGACTCCATAAAATCCACAATTTCTAGTCAGATTGTCAAGGTTGCTTGACTTGACTATCCATATGTCCAAAGCATAGTCAATCTCTTGGTTGGTTGATCCATGGACCAATTTTCTTTGACTATTGGTCGATTTTCTGACTGACATGATTTTTGAATACTACTTGAGCAAATGATGTAAATATTTGATTAATTTGCTGATTGATTGTTTCGCTATGTAGTTCGACCACCTAAGTGACTAATTCTAGGAGAAGTGTGTTGAACCATCAGAACCTGAGGTTCCAACACACCCCATCACCACACAACTCTAGAGATTTAGGAGGTGAAATTAAGTTACAAGGAACCCCCCCATAATTTCATCTTCCTAAATCCCAAGCATAAAAAAGAGATCGAAAAAATTAGCTTTCTACAAGGGTTTTTTAAATGTAAATGTGTTGAACCTACCAAAAAAACATCTAGCTAGCAAATGACATACACAATTTGTATAGAAAATATGAGAAAAGAGAACTAGGAGAGAAAGAATGGAAGAATTCTCATTAACCAAATGAATGAATGATAATTTACACATTATATACTATATATAAATCAACTAATGCACACAGGAGGAGAACCAATGCACCATAGTGGTGGTCGAGAGTGATCTGGACAAACACCAATAGTTACGTGAGTAAACTTCCACCTAGTCTAGTGTATTAGGAAGTTGCGGGAGTTACCTTCCACCTAGTCTTACTTAACTAGTCTATTAGTCTTTAGTTAACTAACTGAAATAGATTCAAGTGAGGAGGGTTTCATGGAATCATGAGTAATGTGCTAGTTTGGTGATGATCCCAAGGACATTGCGCATTAGCTGGTGATGATCCCAATGTGGCATCTAGACTCCACTCAACTGATCAAACTGAAGTGTGAACTAAAGAGAATATTCTCCTAGAGGAATATTCTCCCTAGACTATAGGAGAATGGATAATGACTAGTAAACATAGGGAAAACCTTAGTAAAAATAAATCCTAGGTGTGTGTAAAGTATCTCCAACACCCCCCTGAACATCACTATGGTGAAAATAAAGAATGGGTCTCGAGAACGAGGCCATGTTAGGTACCCAAATACAAAAGATACACTGGAATAAATGAGGAAAGAGGGAAAACCTCATGGGAAAATCCCCTCTCAAAGTACAATGTATGCAAAAAGAAGAACTGATAGTTGCTAGGAAATTGTGTCCTTCACTCCAAGATGAATACACAGATAATGGTACTTCTGCTCAGTGAAGGTCTTGGTGAAGATTTTTGTAGTTTGTTATGCTGAAGGAAAGAATTGTAGGTCAAAGATTCCCTCATGTACTAAGTCCTGTATGTAGTGCATGTGGATCTCAATGTGCTCTGTCCCATGCCTATGAACTGGATCTCTATAGAACTTCAAAGTGATATGGTTGTCACACCAAATGATGATAAACCGATGAAACTGAATCCCTAACTCAGTGAGAAAATGTTGTAGCCACATAACCTAAATGGTTATGTTAACTACCCATCTGTACTCTGCCTTGGCTGAAGATAGAAAAATAACATCCTGCTTCTTGCTTGACCAACAAATAGGCCCAAAACCAAGACTGAGTGAGTAAAAAAACATGGAAATGTGATCAATGCTATCCTCGACCCAGTCATAATCATTGAACCCGATGAGGTCCAATGTAGATTCTACTACAAAGTGAATCCAAAAGATGAACCTTCCAATGTAGCTCATGCGGCTCCTGCATGAACTTGGAGACTACTCCAACTACATAGGATAGGTCTGGTCTAGAGTGTGTGAGACAAAACAAAATCCCCACTAGATATTTTTATAGTGTATTGTCCACCAATGGAGTTTCCCCACCATCCTCAAGTCTAACTCTTGATAAGAAAGGAGTCGGGGTAGACTTGCAGTCTTTCATGTGAAATCTCTCAAGGAGATCTTATGCATACTTGGCTTGAGAAAATTTGATACTTGATGCATATTGAATGATATCAAGTCCAAGGAAGAAATGTAGTGGACCCATGTCCGTCATGAAGAAGCTATCATGCAAAATACTCTTGACTGCAGCAATTGTTGAAGTCGAGAAACTAGTGATCAACAAATCATCAACATACAGAACGAGGACTAGAAGTGAATCATCCATCATGAGCATGTAAACATTCGGGTCTAATTTACAACGTACAAATTTTTGTGACAACAAGTAGCAGTCCATATTGGAATACAATGCCCTCGAGGCCTGCTTAAGGCCATAAAGAGACTTCATTAGTTGACAGACCAAATATGAATCCTGCACAAATCGCTAGGGCTGGTCCATATATATCTACTGACATGTCCATCCATTGTGCTCTTGGCCCTATAGACCCATCAGCACCTAACAAGTTTCTTTCTTGAAGGAAGGGGAACCAAATCCCAAGTCTAGTTCTCTAGGAGGGAGTTGTACTCCTCCTGCATGACGAATTCCAAAAAGGGATTTCTAGTAGCCTCGCCATAGAAATGTGGATCTGAATATTGAACCAATAAAATATGCATGGGTGGCATTGGTTCAGTGGAAGTGAGTGCAAGAGGAGGCTACTCGAAATTAGATCGAGTCCTCCTAGTATCAGCTGGATCCCCAACAAGATCTCATGCATCCTGAAGAGTAGTGTTGTCCCACTTGAGCCTCTACTCAGGCTCTGCATCTGCATATACATGCACTGAATCTGCATCTGATTGTACTAACTCTATATTTGGATCATTTGAATCCTCTGAATCATAACTCTCATCTCAAGAAGAGTCAACATGTGCATGACTAGGTGGAAGAAAAAAAGTGTCTACATGTGGCTGTTAAGGTACATGAGAGATACTTTCCTTGAATTGGACACTACGCTCATTTATGAGTGGGCCCGAGGAGAGATCACTTAGTTTGTATCCATTCACATTGTCGGGGTATCCAACAAAGATACACTCTATGCTCTGTGGATCAAGTTCCTTCATCTTGTCAGAGGGAATCCAGGACCATGCATGAGAACCGAATATACAAAAGTGGGTCACTTCTGGTTTGAGGCAGCTCCAAGCCTCATAGGGGGTCTTATCGTTGAAATATCTATAGGAAGATCTGTTTTGGATGTAGTTTTGACAATTAAGTTCTTCATCCCATAATCTATGTGGAAGTGACTTTGCATGTAGCATGCAAGATGCCATCTCTTTTAGAGATCTATTTTTCCACTCAACAAGTTCGTTTTTTCCACAGAGTATAGGGAACCATGTGCTACAACTGAATCCAAACCTCAAGAAAAATATTATGTATCTCATGGTTGACATACTCCCCCCCATTATCTTCTTGGAAATATTTGATCTTCTTTCCTAACTGTGTTTCAATAAGGGATTTTAAATCTTTGAGGTGTTGAAAGACCTCTGATTTTTGCATGAGAAAGAAAGTCCATGTGAATCATGAGAAATCATCAAAAAAAAAAAAGAACGTACCTTGATTTACTGATTGATGGATGAGGAAAAGGTCCCATTATATCACTATGGATCATATTTAAAGGAAAGGAGACCTTCTGAGCATTTCCTTTGTCAAATTTCTTTTGAGGGTGTTTTCCAAGAACACATCCCTCACAAATTCCTTTGGATAAGTAGATCTTAGGTAGACCATCAACCATTCCCTTCTTTCTAAGTTGTTGCACATATCTGAAATATAAATGCTTGAACCTTTCGTGCCATATCCTACTACTTTCATCAGCATGGGTAAGCAATAATGCATAATCTGGTTCAATAAATTCAGAAAATGTGTAGAGTCTTGATTGATGATTTACCTCATTGATAGCAACCTTGGAATTGGTTTTCATGTCATATATATCCAAAGCATCATGTGTGAATACAAATCTCTTTTTAGTTCCAAGGTTTGACATCTGATACATGGGGAGAATATTGACAGAAATTTTGGGAATGGGTAGCACATTCTCAAAGCTTCCATTTGTGAGTTCATCTTTTCCATTGCCGGTGACCTCACCTAGAGAGTTTCGCCCCATCAAAATAGGAGTAACTTTGCATGCATCCAATGAAGAGTAGACTTCTTTTGTAGATTCCATGTGGTGTGATGCTCCTGAATCTACAATCCAAGCATCGAGACAGGAGTTGATGGAAATCAAAGCATGGATATAATTTCCTTTCTTGGGATTTTGATCTTATAGCTTCTTCTTCTTGGAACCCTCAAGGATGAAATTGCCAATATTGTTTTGTTGAATTATTTGGGCCATTTGATCTATCTATTTCTGCATACATGCGGATTCTGGATGGAATCCTTTATGGAATTAAGTGCATGTCTCCCCTTTTCTTCCCTTTCCACGTTTGGATATGGGGGCATCGCTAAAGGTTTTTGACTACCCTTCCTTATTTGGATTTGCATGTTCTTTCCTTTTGTCTTTGTCTTTAGATTTCAGATTTTGATTACCACTACCATCTTGCAATGTAAGTGCATGCGCCTTTGGGCCTTTAATTTTTCCCATATTGATGAGCTTGTTCTGCTATTGTGTTAGAGACTTGATAAAGGCCTCAAGAGAGGGAATTGTCTAGGTGGATCTAGAGGCAAGCCTAACTGAATGAAATGTGGATAAAAACACGGAGTATTCCAGAAGCCTTGAGTTTGGAAAACAAATCCGTATATTTGGTAAAGAAATATTGGAGATTGTAGAAGGTTTTTGGATCCAAAGTGAGAGATTCCACCTCAAGCATGTGTCCCCTCATCTCATCCTATTTTCCAAAGATCCCTTCCATGGTGGTCCATGCTTTATTGGGGGTTTTAAAACAAGATATGTGAAGGAGGAGTTCAGGAGAAATGAGATTGGAAATAGGTCCAAACACTTCATCCATTCGATTCAGATACTTGCATTTTTCTATGGAATATGTGGGATCGGTCTCTGTTTTCATGGTTAACTCATATAATCCTCTACTTCGAAGATGCACTATCATCATTTCCTTCCATGCAAATAAATTTTACAGTGTAAGAATGAATTCTTTTCGAAATTCCATTTTTCCTGCCGTCTTCAATCTTCGATACCTGTAAAATAATATGGTGTGCCTTTTTCCTAGAAATCCATTGGCTCTGATACCATGTTAATGTGTTGAAACTTCATAGAACAGATCTAGCTAGAAAATGATATACAGAGTTTGCAGATAAAATATGAGAAAAGAGAAATAAGAGAGAAAGAATGGAATAATTCTCATTAACCAAATGCATGAATGATAATTTACACATAATATACTATGTATAACTCAAATAATTCATAATGGAGGAGAACCAATGTGCCATAGTGGTGGTCTAGAGTGATCTGGACACACAACAACAGTTACGGGAGTAAAACTCCACCTAGTCTAGTCTCTCAGGAAGTTACAGGAGTTAACTGCCACCTAGTCCGAGTTAACTAGTCTCTCAATCTTCAGTTAACTAAATGAAACATAGTCAAGTGAGGAGGACATAAGGGAATCATGAGTAATGCTCTAGTCTGGTGATGATCCCAGGGAAAATTCTCATTAGATGGTGATGATCCCAATGTTGCATGGTGATGATCACAATGTGTCATCTATACTCCACTCAACTAATCAAACTGAAGTGTGAACTGAAGAGAATATTCTCCTAGAGGAATATTCTAACTAGACTATAGGTGTAATGTCCCCAACCGCCACCAGGCCAGGCAATGCTAAAAAATCACCCTTAACTCATCCATTTTCTTCCCTGCCACCAATAGGACGTCGGGCCAATGCCATGATTCAGAGTCTCACTTAACTCTGATACCAAACTGTAACATTCCTCGGGCCTCAACCCATGGTTGGGGAAACACTACCATGAAATTACACTTATATAGTATGCATTTAAATGAATTTAAATAACTCAACACAGAGTAAACACTTAATTACTTGTACCGTACATAATTAATGGAATTAACAATAATTGATCTACGCAATAGAATTCATAATAACATACAATCATCATGGACATGAAAAAAATATAAATTAAGCACAAACTGATACTTCTCTTTTAGAATGATGGGTAACACCACCAACTGCATGCAGACCTTCCACAAACCTCCCAGCCTTAGACCACACTGTTGGGAGGTTTGTGCGCGACTAAGATCCACCAACAAGGGATTCCTAGGATAGGCAAGGTCAATAGGGAAGTCACATAGTTATAGAGGAAGGATTCTCTCCCAGGATTCATTTACACCCACTTCTCATAGACTCTCATTCCCCACATGCCTATCCCACCCCATGAGTATACACCTTCACTTTCCTATAGTCCATCGGCTGCTTCACCTCCCTTGCCTTGGACTTCAGCAACATGCTAGACCAAAATTCTTAGAGCTTTGTAGCAGCTACAAGATCCCTTCCAAGAGATCTCACTTCCTCAATGCACTCTCTCACCTGGAGAGAGTTTCTCACAGGCCTGACAACCTACCTCTTCAACTCAGTTACAACATAATGTAGACACAACAACAAGGCTCAATAATGAACATACAACGAGAGCAAGCCACACTCATTCAAGGATCGACATGACCACCATAGACAACTGGTAAAATGGGTAGGGACTCCCAAAACAGTAACAATCAGATGTTAATACGTGACACACTCATGCCACTAACCAGGTGTGTCGGGTTCCACAACAGGCAGAGGAAGGTCCACGAATTTTCCACTAGTTTCTGGGTGCGCGACAAGAAAATTACAGAGGTCGACGATGGACACCCGCGAGCTTAGACGGAGGATGGAAAATGGGTGGTCGAACCCCCATAATAGCTCAATGCTTGGGTTAAATTGCATGTGCATGGGCTGACACATGTCGCCCATGAAGCTGCATGCACTCCATCAAGTATGCGTTCCCTTTTTCAGGAACTTAGTATAAAAATATACCTTTCACACCACTTTGGAATAATAATAAATTATTATCTCAAGGACTTAAGACCTCAATATTAGCCCCTCTTCCAACCTTTCAGCCCCCTCTCCCTTACCTAGCCTTGTGGAAGCTTTGTCCCCCATCAATCTTTCTTTGTGGTCAGTCTACATGCAACGATGTTTATATTTTATTAATAATCTGCATGATTACATATACAAAATCAAGCTCCTGGACTTGGCATATGGTTCACCCGCATAATAAATACATAATCCTCTCAGCTTATAACCACTCGGCTCACCATCCTATAGAAAAATTTATAATTCAGCAAAGGCTCGGTCTTGGGGAATTAAAATCCCCTCCCCTTATTCTTGCACTGTCCTTGGTGCAAATTTTACACAACATCAACAAGATTTCCAAAATCTTCAAAAATATGCGAGTATTCTGCCCACATAACATCCTCATGCTCCCATGTCGCATCCTCAGGACCGTACCAGATCCATTGGACCTTTACAAGACTTATGGCTCGATTCCGGATTTTTTTTCTTTTCTAGTCCAATATGTGCAGAGGATGCAGTTGCAAGACACCTTCTTGATCCACCTGAATCACATTCCAATCGATAACATGATTAGCATCATGTATATATTTCTTAAGCAATGAAACATGAAACAAATTATGTATATTCATGGATGTAGATAATGCAAGCATATATGCAACTGGCCCAATCCTTTCTAGGATTTCAAATGGCCCACAAAATCTGGCTGCCAACTTGGAGAAGTTTCCCAGCTTCAGGGAACTTCTATTGGATTTTACTTTCAGAAAAACATGGTCACTCACTTTTAAATCTCTGTGGGTTATGTTCTTATCAGCATAAATTTTCTTCCTGTCTTGGGCAGCCTTTAAATTCTGCTTAATCTTCATCATTTGTTCTTCCATTTGTTTGAGCAACTCCGGCCCAACTTTTTCTCTATCAGCTGGGTTATCCCATCTTACTGGAGTGTTGCACTTTATTTAGTAAAGTGCTTCAAATGGGCTCATCAATGATGCTTGAAACCGATTGTTGTAGGAGAATTCTACCAAATGTAGGTAGTCTTCCCATTTCGATGGTTTTTCCATCACATACATCCTCAGTATGTCTTCTATTACTCGATTTACCCACTCTGTCTTCCCATCCGACTCAAATTGATAGGGTGTACTAAAGCTGAGATTCGTTCCGAACCCCTTGAATAACCCTTTCCAAAACTTTGAGGTAAATTTCGGGTCTCTATGAGACACAATTGTCTTAGGAATTCCATGAAATAGTGCCACTTCCTTCATAAAGATGTCGACAAAATCCACTGCTTTGTGAGTAGTCTTTAACAAAATGAAATGGGTAGCCTTCACAAGCTTGTCCACCACCACTATGATTGAGTCATGCTTCTTGCCTATTCTAGGCAATCCCGTGATGAAATCCATTGTCACTACCTCCCACTTCCACTCAGGAATGGGTAAAGGCTGCAACAATCCTGCTGGGTACCTGTGTTCAGCTTTAACCTTCTGGCACTCCATACATCTAGCTATTTATTCAACAATATCTTTCTTCATAACTAGCCAAAAGTAATGGCTCTTGACTACTTCCACGGTTTTCTGGTATCTAGGGTACCCAACATAAGGTACGTTATGCATTTCTTTGAAAATTGCAAGTTTCAAATCCTGGACATTGGGTACATAAGCTCTGTTTTTGTACAGGAGTGTTCCACTAGCTCCAAGATTATAATATTCCACTCCTTGCGACGTCTTACCTTTCTATAGATTCACTACCAATTTTATGTACTACAAGTCTGTGGTTGCAGACTCCAAAAATCTACCCTTTATATCGGTTTGATACATGATAATGGTTGTATCATGTAATTCATGTACTCTCCTATTGAGTGCATCAACCACTTTATTCTCCTTCCCTTTGATATGCTTGATATCAAAATCATACTCACAGAGAAAATCCAGCTACCTACTCTATCTAGCATTCAAGTTTGGATGATCAAACAAGTACTTCAGAATGATATGGTCCATCCTCAATTCAAACCTCCTTCACACAAGGTAATGTCTCCATTTCCTTAGAGCATGAACGATGGATGCCAACTCCAAATCATGAGTTTAATAGTTCTTTTCGTGCTCTTTCAACTTCCTGGATTCATAACATATTACAAATCCATTCTGACTGAGGACTCCTCCCAGTCCTTCTTTGCATGCATATATGCACACCATGAAATCTTCATTTGGGTCTATGATCCTCAAGATTGGAGAACTGGTTAGCAACTGCTTCAATTGTTGGAAGCTTCTCTCACATTCCTCTATCCACTGAAATTTCTTCTCCTTCCTTTGTAAGGAAGTGATAGGGTGAGCTATCCTCGAGAACCCTATGATAAACCTTTTGTAATAAACAGCTAGAACCATAAAGGATCTGAATTCCATCATGTTCTTTTGCATTGACCATTCTTTGATGGCCTCAATCTTCTCAGGATCTACAACTATCTCATCCTTCGAAATAATATACCCCAAGTAATGGATCTACTCATAATAAAATGAGCACTTTCTCAACTTGGCATGCAGTTGGTGCACTCTTATCACCTACAACACCATCCTCAGATGTTTTTCATGCTCTTCCTCTGACTTGGAATACACCATATTGTCATCCAGGAAGACTATGAAAAACTTGTCTAGATAGTCCCTTAATACACCATTCATCAGGAACATAAAAATAGCGGGTGCGTTCCACAGCCCAAACGACACCAATGTGAACTCGTAATGACCATACCTTGTTCTAAAGGAAGTCTTGCTGATGTTTTCATCCTTTATTCTTACCTGGAGATATCCCGACCTGAGGTCTATCTTTGAAAATATCTTCACATCCTTCCACTGATCGAAGAGGTCATCAATCCTCGACATAGGATATTTGTTCTTTACAGTTACTTTGTTCAATTGTCTGAAATCGATACACAATCTCAACGTCCCATCCTTCTTCTTCATGCATATGACCGAGGAACCCCAAGGTGACATGATTGGGCGTATATACCCCTTCTTCAAGAGCTCCTGAAGATGCAATTTCATTTCTTTCAACTCCGATGTACTCATTCTGTAAGGAGCTTTTGACACTGGAGATGATTCAAGAATTAATTTTTCAGAGAATTCAATATATCTTTTCGGAGGTAGTCTAGGTACCTCTTGAAATATATCCTCAAACTCCTTTAGTACTGCATGGTCTTCGATATTTGACACCTTATCCTCAGGTGCTTCCTTCAAGTGGGCTGCAAATAATTGACAGCCTTTCCTGAAGAACTTCTTCGGCTGCATTGCTGAGATTTCTCTGACAACAACAACTGTAGGAATTCCTTGGACTAATTTCTAATTTCCTTTCTCATCCAAGTAAGTGAATGCCTTATTATGACAATCCAAGATGGCATGGTGCTAGTCCAACCAATCCATCCCAATTAGACAGACATAAGAACCTAAAGGTATAATGTTCAATTCATCCCTTGTTCTCAGTCCATTAATCTCCATCGGACAAGAATTAACCAATTACGTAACCCTTCTCTTAGTTCTTGTAGCTAGCTTCACTAACCAATATTTCCCATGTTTTCTTCTCAACAATTGTAAACTTTTCACCACTCTAGGATCTATATAACTATGGCTATCCCCTGAATCAATTAAAATAGTAAAGGCATGGTTGTTGATCATACCTTCCACTTCAATCATGTGCAAATGATATTCAACTTGCTTGTTGTCTATGGCTGCGTATATCCTTGGCATTCTATTGCCCATATCCTTCACTATTTCAGCCTACTGTACATTTTGGACAACTCTCACTTTATCATTTCTTTGGGGGCAATCTTTGTACCTATGGTTCCCTTTACAACACCAACATTCCATAGGTGTCTGTCTTGGCATTTGCCCACCGACTTTAGCCTTCCTGGGCTCTCTAAAAGATGGTTGTCCTTGAGGACTGTTTCTGAAAAAGGAAGGTTTTTTTCTCTTCTGCCTCTACTCTTTCTTGAACTTCTTCTTTTCTTCCCAAGCCTTCTGGAAGGTAGGCTTTTCTCTTTGTTGTTCATATAAGCATTTTTCCCTCCATATCATTTCTTCCATAGTCTTAGGGTCATCATACTGAATCTTGTCACCAATGGAAGGTAGAAATCCACTTAGATACCTCTGAATCTTGATAGTCTCATCCTTGATGAATGGAACATACTTCAACAATTCCAAAAATTTTTGCTTGTATTCATCAATGGTCATGCTTCCCAGCTTGAGGTCAAGGAACTCTTTCATCTTTCAGTCATAATATCTTTTAGTAAAGTATTTCTTTTTGAAATACCTATTGAATTCTTTCCAGGTGATGCCTTTCTCTCTAATGTGATGCACATGCACAAGTTGATCCCACCACATGGATGCCTTCCCTTTCAGTTGATACATCACAATTACTCCTTCTGCATGAGAGGAATAATTCTACAGTTGGAAGTATTTCCTCATGCCAAGCAACCATGTCTTGACATCTTCCTCCTGATGGTGCTCTCCATCAAATGTGGGGGGCTTAATCTTGTTCATCTCGCCCTTCAATTCATTTACTCCAAATCTCCTATGTTTTCTGGTAGGAGATGGGCTTGAACTTATGCATACCTCCTTATTGGAATGTTTTGGGGAGTGACGACGATGCTTGCTAACACTTCTTAATCTTCTTTTCTTCTCAGGGATCTTGTGACTCCCTATTTTTCTTGAGTCACTCTCCTTATCCAATTTCTTTTCGATCCTTCCCAGGCTCCGCATCAACTTCAAGTTGAATTATCCCCATTGATTCCTAGATTTCATGAGTTTTTTGTTATCATCTCAGTGAGCCTGGGCATCTTTCTATAATCTTTCAATGATTTTCATCATATGCCCTTCCTTATCCATATCTTCTCCATGTCCATTGGATTTTGATCCTTGAACTCCCAGATGGACATCCATTCCTTTTTCTTCATTATCTAAACTGGAAGCATTCCATGCCTCTTCCATTTCTCTGCACTCAGTGGCAATTTGTTGTGGTCCTGACACTCATTGAAATCTACAAACACAACATGGAGTCAACCAAAATTTTTGAGACCATCATTCCTTAAAAATTTCCACAGCATTCATAAACCAATATGATTCAAGAAAGCTTTCAAACTCCATATCCTTTCAGGGATCTACTCTGCTAATTTTTTGGGCACTAGCCCCTTTCTCTTAGTTCCAAACCTACGTAACCATGGGTCATGACCAAGCGCTAGATCAATAGGCTCTTACTTGGACCTTCAGCCTTCATCTTCAAAACATTTCAAAGCACCACACAACAATCACTCGGAGTTTTGAGTTACCGAACTCGCAAAGTAGGGCAGATAAACCATCCACATCTACTCAACATCCAATGGATGACACTCACTATGGAACCTCAAGTGTCTGAGTTTCGAGGATTGGGTTTACAGGACTTCAGGAATTTATAAGTTTAGATCTTCAGAACTTTGGAAGTTCTCACACATGCTTCCTTTCTATCATTCGAATTTTGAAATTCTGAATCCCAGGTCCACATGGTACATATGTCACCAACTCAAGTGGTGGCACATGGCATGTCTAGGAAGGTCCACATCACCTCTGGAGACGTCATCCAACCCCACCATGCCTACTCTCGCTTTGGAACTTCGGACTTCAGAATTTCTCCCCTCAACATACTTTAATTCTCCCAAAATCCAAAATCTTGATCTTCTCCTTTGCTTGATCCAACGGTCAAGTTCTTTTCCTATGATATATGGTGTAGATCTCCTTCGGGACTTTGGTTCTTGGGTTTTAGGCCTTTCTCATATATTTTCATCAAGCTTCTCCGACGTTGAAAATTCCGAAGGGCTTCTAGGTTAACCCTTCTACTCTTTCTGCAGATCTGACGGTCATAAAGGTTTTTCTTTTCCTTCCGAACAGATCCTACGGCTGCCACACCCCAAGTGTTGAGATATCTCTCTCTCTATGGCCAAATACCACACCGAATGTGGTTTATTCTACCGCTACTACTCCTGAGCTTCATAAAACATCTAAGTAACCTCTTGGCACTCAAAAACATTCTAAGATTAAAAATTGGTTCCTCTTAACACAATTTCTACTTGAAACCTTGGGTAAGAACTTGAGTTTTGTCGATTTCGACAACAAATCCTTCCGAACTCTCACTTCAACTTCCACTAACATGGCCTATTCAGGCTCAGCTTTGAAACCTTGGCTCTGATACCAAAATATAACTTCCCTAGCCGCCACTAGGTTGGGCAACGCTACCAAAACACCCTTAACTCAACCATTTTCTGCCCAGCCACCAACAGGCCATCGGGCCAATGCCATGATTCATAGTCTCACTTAACTCCGATACTAAAATGTAACATTCCCGAGCCTTAACCCATGGCCGAGGAAACGCTACCACAAAATTACACTTATATAGTATGCATTTAAATGAAGTTAAATGACTAAACATAGAGTAAACACATAATTAATGCTACTATACAAAATTAATGGAATTAACAATAATTCATCTACGCAACAGAATTCATGATAACATACAAGAATCATAGACATGAAAAACATATAAATTAAGCACAAATTAATACTTATATTTTATAATGATGTGTAAGACCACCAAATGCATACATACCTTCCACAAACCTCCTAGCCTTAGACCGCACTGCTCATCACTCTCAGGTGTAGGTCACCCCCGAATTGGGAATAAGCCCCACCGATAAGGGATTCCTTGGCTAGGAAAGGTCAATAGGGAAGTCACACAGTTACAGAGGAAGGATTATTTCCTAGGAGTCACTTATGCCCACTTCTCACAGAATCTCATTCTCCACATGCCTGTCCCAACCCAAGAGTATACACCTTCACTTTCGTATATTCCATCGACTTCTTCACCTCCCTTGCCTTGGGCTTCAACAATAGGATAGACTGGAATTCTCATAGATTTGTAGTAGCTAGAGGACCCCTTCCAGGATATCTCACTTCCTCAATACACTCTCTCACTTGGAGAGAGTTTCCCATAGGCCTAACAACCTGCCTCTTCAACTCACTTCTAGCATACTCAGGACACAACAACAAGGCTTAGCAAGGAACAAACAATGAGAGCAAGGAACACTCATTCAAGGATCGACGTGAACATTATAGACAAATGGAAAAATGGGTAGGGACTCCCAAAATGGTAACATTCATACACTAAGATGCAACACACTTGGGAGACTACCGAGGTGTGTCGGGTTCCACAGGAGGCATAGGATGGTCCATGGATTTTCCACTAGTTTCCGGGTGCGTGACAAGGAAATTACAGAGGTCGACAATGGACACCTGCGAGTTGAAACAGAGTATGGAAAATGGGTGGTTGAACCCCCATCATGGCTCAATGCTTGGGTTAAATTGCATGTTCTTGGGCCGACACATGTCGCCCATGAAGCTGCATGCACTCCATCAAGTATGAATTCCCTTTTCCAGGAACCTAGGATAAAAATATACCTTTCACACCACTTTGGAATAATAATAAATTATTATCTCAAGGACATAAGCCCTCAATCTTATCCCCTCTTCCAACCTTTCAGACCTCTCTCCCTTACCTAGCCTTGTGGAAGCTTAGTCCCCCATCACTCTTTCTTCATGGTTGATCTACACGCAATGATGCTTATATTTTATTAATAATCTGCATGATTACATATACAAAATCAAGCTCCTAGCCTTGGCATCTGGCTCATGAGCCTAATAAACACATAAGCCTCTCAACTTATAACCACTCGACTCACCAACTTATAGAAACATTTACAATTCAGAAGGGGCTTGGTCTTGGTTTATTACAATAAGAGATTGGATAATGACTAGTAAACATAGGGAAACCGTTAGGAAAACAAAATCCTAGGTGTGTGCGAAGTATCTCCAACAATAAAAATATAAGAAATATGATCATTTGTTCTACAATAAACAAGAGAGACAACATTATCTTGAACTAACTTTATCAAATAGTGAGCATCGATCTCAACATGTTTAATCTTAATATGTGCAACAGGGTTGTTAGAAACATGAATCACACTCTTATTGTCATAGTAGAGTATAGTCAAGGTATGTTATTGGAGCAAAGTGGCTATACCCATGGTTCAACATGAATTCACCGACAAAAACCTTAAATACTAGCCCTTTTGGAATCATATGCAAGTGGGTGAAGTCTCACTCAAGGTGTATATGGGAACTACAGGAACCATGTTTCCATATTGATGAAGGGATGGGAGATGGTACTCATAACCATTATGCTTATCATTAATTAATTATACCTTATAACATGTGCGCAAAAACATAATAACATGTAACATATTCATAATGACATACATATATCATATGCGTGAAATAAATAGAACAAAAAACACATCAGAACACACAGAAACCATATTTAACATGGTGCACGCAAGGTGGGTTGTATTCACAATGAGCAACTTCTTATTTTATTACTCAGAATGATCCATTAAAAAATATGCGCATTGTGATCATACACTATTCCCTTGTCGTTATCCTATCTCTCTATCTATCTCTGTCACATACATTGCATACCATATATTCACTACTCACTTATTCATTTTTCGCATACTTCTGACTCTCTGACTGCGACTACTCTCTATCCTAAAACCCTTACATATTTATAAAATTACAATAGGGATTAGCCCTTGTCAATGGACCCAAAATTCCTAACGACTTCCAACAATATTTCTCCTTTTACGTGCGTTGGTCCTGAAAGTGCACCAAATTTCTTTCCTTATTTTACACACGATGCACAGTTCCCAAAAATGGTCCCAAAATCCTATCCCAACAGTTTCCCAATACTCACATGTGGCTTGTATCAAGCCACTCAGGCCTTCAGCGATGCTCCCTTCCATATCATAATGAATTTCTCAAAAGTTTGCTTTGCAGTTGCAACCTTATCCTTTGCTTGTAATTCTTGCATCAAAATCCCCTATGTTATCTGCACAATAATGGGGGTCTTCAATTTAACTGCATTGACTTGTACTTCTTGCTTCACCATGCCTTGTGCAGCTGCAATCTCTTCTATCACCTAAAATGACTCCTATTGTATCTCAAGATTTTGCACGAGAGTTTGTTGTTCAATTCTTATCTAGCTGATCTTGAGGTCCACCTACCTGTTCTAACCTATTACAGTCATTAACTCTGCTAGTGTTAGAGTACTCATTGTTTGTTTGAATTTATGTACCTTCTCTTATATAGTTTGTAACCTTTGTTCTAATGCTTGTATCTCTACATTCTCCAACAATTGATTCCACACTTGTGTACTCTCTTCATACAACTTTGCATATTCCTCATCCGATCTCCTAATGCTCTCTATGGTGGTCATGGTTGTATTCTCCCATTTCTCCCTTTCCTCTGGTGGGGTACTTAGCATTCTGCGAGCTTCCAGATATATTATTTTTTCACGAAATACATGAATGGATTCACTTATTTTTGTCACTTTCTATTCCAAGGGAGTATATACTTCCATGGGTACCTCTAGGAAGTTTCTATATACCTCTGTACTGCCTGTTGCAACCTTGTTGTGTTTTGTACGACCTTGTCTCATTTGAACATGATTTTACTATACTCTTCCTCTAGTGCATCATTGCCTGCATTTAATTTGGCCAACTCCATAGAAGTTGACTCTATATGCAAATGGATATCCTGTGTAACACTTTTCCACAAGCTGTGTAACACATTCACTTGTGAATATGACAACACTAAGTCAATATGACTTAATGATTGCACATGCTCCTACATTTTTGTCATGGGGAAATCTATGCCCCTTGTGGATAGCTTCATTATCTGAAGCTCTGTTGATGTTGATGGTGGTTGTGATTTTGTTGGTCATGACTCTATTTTGTTCATTGTGCTCTCTGACCACTCTTCTTCTATTGATTAGGTTGGCACTATCCTGGTTGATTCCAAAATATGGTACAATGTAGGTATATGTGCCTACACATTTCTGTGCATTTCTTCACGTTTTTGCGTAGCTCGCATAAATCCTTCTTCGGTTACTTCTTTGACTTGATCCCCAATCTTCTCCAATTCATCCTCAATCAAGGCTTGGATATCTACTCCCTTTGAGGCTTTATGCTTCTTATTTTTATTTAGTGATTTCTCCTTAGAGTGATCCTTTCTCTTCTCTCCAATGTGCAGTGTTGTTTCCTAAGTGTCTCCTACACCACTCTTTCATTCATCATGATCCTGTTCTTCTTCTTGATCCTTCTCTGTTTGTTTCATATCCTTATGCGCTATTTCTGGAACTGAGGTTTTCCTCTCTAGTTATAGTCATTGGCAATTTAGTTGACATCCTTTTCTGTCAATCTATAGCTAGTCGACAACGATTGTTGATGTAACATTACCCGACCCTCAACCTCTATCAAGAAATGCTACAATATCGACTATATATTTTATTTTCTTCTCTGATACTAATTTTTGACATCCCCGACCTTAAACCAATAGAACATGCCATGCCACTAAATAACTTTCATGATATGATACCATATATATTTATATACATATATATCTAATGCAATTTAAAAAATTATAGTATTCTATTCATACACTTGTTCATGTGGAAACAACATTAAAATATGCATGCAATATTTATAGGCAATTATAATAACATTATAACTTGATTTCAAGATACATACCATATAGAGAAAAAAAATTTGGTACTTATATTTTAATAGATGACTGCCAACTTCGTGTAGACCTTCCACGAAACTCCCAGCCTTAGACTACACTGCTCATCATGCTCATCAATGGGTCACCCCCGAGATGGGACTAAACTCCACCGGGAAATGGATTCCTAGGATTGACAAGGACAATAAGAAAGTCACACAAATCAACATGAAGGATTTTCTCCCATGAGCCAACTCACACTAATAGCCTACAACCTCTCATTCCCCACATGCATGTACCACTATAGGAAGTGTGCCCCTTCTCTTCTCAACATTCCTTCGGCTTCCCCACTTCCCTTCCAGGGCTCCAGCAACAGGCCAGACATAAATTATCAGAGAAATATAGTTGTCATTGGGATTCCTCTGGAAAAATCACTTCCCCAACAAACTCTCTCACTTAGAGAGAGTTGCTTACAGGCCCCACAACCTT
>JASDQU010736923.1:138349-185893 GCA_032191745.1 Picea mariana | reverse complement strand
TCCATCCCAATTAGACAGACATAAGAACCTAAAGGTATAATGTTCAATTCATCCCTTGTTCTCAGTCCATTAATGTCGATCGAACAAGAATTAACCAATTATGTAACCCTTCTCTTAGTTCTTGTAGCTAGCTTCACTAACCAATATTTCCCATGTTTTCTTCTCAACAATTGCAAACTTTCCACCACTCTAGGATCTATATAACTATGGCTATCCCCCGAATCAATTAAAATAGTAAAGGCATGGTTGTTGATCATACCTTCCACTTAAATCATGTGCGACTGATATTCAACTTGCTTGTTGTTTAGGGTTGCGTATATCCTTGGCATTCTATTGCCCATATCCTTCACTGTTTCAGACTACTGTACATTTTGGACAGCTCTCACTTTATCATTTCTGTGGGGGCAATCTTTGTACCTATGGTTCCCTTTACAACACCAACATTCCATAGGTGTCTGTCTTGGAATTTGCCCATCGACTTTAGCCTTCCTGGGCTCTCTAAAAGATGGTTGTCCCTGAGGACTGTTTCTGAAAAAGGAAGGTTTGTTTCCCTTCTGCCTCTGCTCTTTCTTGAACTTCTTCTTTTCTTCCCAAGCCTTCTGGAAGGTAGGCTTTTCTCTTTGTTGTTCATATAAGCATTTTTCCCTCCATATCATTTCTTCCATAGTCTTAGGGTCATCATACTGAATCTTGTCACCAATGGAAGGTAGAAATCCACTTAGATACCTCTGAATCTTGTTAGTCTCATCCTTGATAAATGGAACATACTTCAACAATTCCAAAAAATTTCGCTCGTATTCATCAATGGTCATGCTTCCCAGCTTGAGGTCAAGGAACTCTTTCATCTTTCAGTCATAATATCTTTTAGTCAAGTATTTCTTTTTGAAATACCTATTGAATTCTTTCCAGGTGATGTCTTTCTCTCTAATGTGATGCCCCTGCACAAGTTGATCCCACCACATGGATGCTTTCCCTTTCAGTTGATACATCAAAATTACTCCTTCTGCATGAGAGGAATAATTCTACAGTTGGAAGTATTTCCTCATGCCAAGCAACCATGTCTTGACATCTTCCTCCTGATGGTCCTCTCCATCAAACGTGGGGGGGTTAATCTTGTTCATATCGCCCTTCAATTCATTTACTCCAAATCTCCTATGTTTTCTGGTAGGAGATGGGCTTGAACTTATGCGTACCTCCTTATTGGAATGTTTTGGGGAGTGATGACGATGCCTGCTAACACTTCTTGATCTTCTTTTATTCTCAGAGATCCTGTGACTCCCTATTTTTCTTGAGTCACTCTCCTTATCCAATTTCTTTTCGATCCTTCCCGGGCTCCACATCAACTTCAAGTTGAATTATCCCTATTGATCCATGGATTTCATGAGCTTTTTGTTATCATCTGGGTGAGCCTAGGCATATTTCTATAATCTTTCAATGATTTTCATCATATGCCCTTCCTTATCCATATATTCTCCATGTCCATTGGATTTTGATCCTTCAACTCCCAAATGGACATCCATTCCTTTTTCTTCATTATCTAAACTAGAAGCATTCCATGCCTCTTCCGTTTCTCTGCACTCAGTGGCAATTTGTTGCAGTCCTGACACTCATTGAAATCTGCAAACACAACATGGAGTCAACCAGAATTTTTGAGACCATCATTCCTTAAAAATTTCCACAGCATTCATAAACCAATATGATTCAAGAAAGCTTTCAAACTCCATATCCTTTCAGGGATCTACTCTGCTAATTTTTTGGGCACTAGAACCTTTCTCTCAGTTCCAAACCTACGCAACCATGGGTCATGACCAAGCACTAGATCAATAGGTTCTTACTCGGACCTTCAGCCTTCGTCTTCAAAACATTTCAAAGCACCACACAACAATCACTCGGAGTTTTGAGTTACCGAACTCGCAAAGTAGGGCAGATAAACCGTCCACATCTACTCAACATCCAACGACTGACACTCACTATGGAACCTCAAGTGTCTGAGTTTCATGGATTGGGTATTCAAGAGTTTGGGAATTCAGAAGTTTAGATCTTCAGGACTTTGGAAGTTCTCACACTTGATTCCTTTCTATCATTCGAATTCTGGAATTCTGAACCCCAGGTCCACATGGTACAGATGTCACCAACTCAAGTGGTGGAACATGGCATGTATAGGAAGGTCCACATCACCTCTGGAGATGTCATCCAGCCCCACCATGCCTACTCTCGCTTCGGAACTTTGGACTTCGGAATTTCTCCCCTCAACATACTTTAATTCTCCCAAAATCCAAAATCCCGATCTTCTCCTTTGCTTGATCCAATGATCAAGTTCTTTGCCTACGATATATGGTGTAGATCTCCTTCGGGACTTTGGTGCTTGGGTTTTAGGCCTTTCTCATATATTTTCATCAAGCTTCTCTGACGTTGAAAATTCTGAAGGGCTTCTAGGTTAACCCTTCTACTCTTTCTATATATCCGACAGTCATAAAGGTTTTTCCTTTCCTTCCGAATAGATCCTACGACTGCCACACCCCAAGTGTTGAGATCTCTCTCTCTCTATGGCCAAATACCACGCTGTCTATGTTTTATTCTACCGCTACTACTCCTAAGCTTTGTAACACATCCAAGTAACCTCTTGGCACTCAAAAACATTCTAAGATTCAAAATTGGTTCCTCTTAACACAATTTCTACTTGAAACCTTGGGTCAAAACTTGATTTTTGTCCATTTCAACAACAAATCCTTCCGAACTCTCACTTCAACTTCAACTAACATGGCCCATTCAGGCTCAGCGTTGAAACCTTGGCTCTGATACCAAAATATAACATCCCTATCCACCACCAGTTTGGGAAACGCTACCAAAACACCCTTAACTCAACCATTTTCTGCCCAGCCACCAACAAGCCATCAGGCCAATGCCATGATTTAGAGTCTCACTTAACTCCGATACTAAAATGTAACATTACCGAGCCTTAACCCATGGCTGAGGAAATGCTACCGAAAAATTACACTTATATAGTATGCATTTAAATGAAGTTAAATGACTTAACATAGAGTAAACACATAATTAATGCTACCGTACAAAATTAATGGAATTAACAATAATTCATCTATGCAACAGAATTTATGATAACATACAAGCATCATAGACACGAAAAACATATAAATTAAGCACAAATTAATACTTATATTTTATAATGATGTGTAAGACCACCAACTGCATGCGGACCTTCCAAAACCTCCTAGCCTTAGACCGCACTGCTAATCACTCTCAGGAGTAGGTCACCCCCGAGTTGGGAATAAGCTCCACCGACAAGGGATTCCTAGGCTAGGAAAGGTCAATAGAGAAGTCACACAGTTACAGAGGAAGGATTATCTCCTAGGAGTCACTTATGCCCACTTCTCACAGACTCTCATTCCCCACATGCCTATCCCAACCCAGGAGTATACACCTTCACTTTCGTATATTCCATCGACTGCTTCACCTCCCTTGCCTTGGGCTTCAACAACAGGCCAGACTGGAATTCTCAGATTTGTAGTAGCTAGAGGACCCCTTCCAGGATATCTCACTTCCTAAATACACTCTCTCACCTGGAGAGAGTTTCCCATAGTCCTAACAACCTGCCTCTTCAACTCAGTTCTAGCATACTCAGGACACAACAACAAGGCTCAGCAAGGAACAGACAACGAGAGCAAGGAACACTCATTCAAGCATCGACGTGAACACTATAGAAAAATGGAAAAATGGGTAGGGACTCCCAAAATGGTAACAGTCATGCACTAAGATGCAACACACTTAGGAGACTATCGAGGTGTGTTGGGTTCCACAGGAGGCATAGGACAGTCCATGGATTTTCCACTAGTTTCCGGGTGCGTGACAAGGAAATTACAGAGGTCGACAATGGACACCTGCGAGCTGAAACATAGTATGGAAAATGGGTGGTTGAACCCCCATCATGGCTCAATGTTTGGGTTAAATTGCATGTTCTTGGGCCGACACATGTCGCCCATGAAGCTGCATGCACTCCATCAAGTATGAATTCCCTTTTCCAGGAACCTGGGATAAAAATATACCTTTCACACCACTTTGGAATAATAATAAATTATTATCTCAAGGACATAAGACCTCAATATTATCCCCTCTTCCAACCTTTCAGACCCCTCTCCCTTACCTAGCCTTGTGGAAGCTTATTCCCCCATCACTCTTTCTTCATGGTCGATCTACACGCAATGATGTTTATATTTTATTAATAATCTGCATGATTACATATACAAAATCAGGCTCATGGCCTTGGCATCTAGATCATGAGACTAATAAACACATAATCCTCTCAACTTATAACCACTCGGCTCACCAACCTATAGAAACATTTACAATTCAGAAGGGGCTCAGTCTTGTTTTATTACAATAGGAGATTGAATAATGACTAGTAAACATAGGGAAAACGATAGGAAAATGAAATCCTAGGTGTGTGCGAAGTATCTCCAACAATAAATATATAATAAATATGATCATTTGTTCTACAATAAACAAGAGAGACAACATTTTCTTGTCAAACTAACTTTATCAAATAGTGAGCATCGATCTCAACATGTTTAATCTTACTATGTGCAACCTGGTTGTTAGAAACATGAATCACACTCTTATTGTCATAGTAGAGTATAGTCAAGGTATGTTATTGGAGCAAAGTGGCTATACCCATGGTTCAACATGAATTCACCGACAAAACCCTTAAATACCAGCCCTTTTGGAATCGCCTGCAAGTGGGTGAAGTCTCACTCGAGGTATCTATGGGAACTGCAGGAACCATGTTTCCACATTGATGAAGGGATGGGAGATAGTACTCATAACCATTATGATTATAATTAATTAATGTTACCTTATATCATGTGCGAAAAAACATAATAACATGTAACATATTCATAATGACATACATATATCATATGTGTGCAATAAATAGAACAAAAAACACATCAAAACACACATACACCATATTTAACATGGTGCAGCCAAGGTGGGTTGCATTCACAATGAACAACTTCTTATTTTATTACTCAGAATGATCCATTAAAAAATATGCGCATTGTGATCATACACTATTCCCTTGTCGTTCTCCTATCTCTCTATCTATCTCTGTCACATACATTGCATACCATATATTCACTACTCACTTATTCACTTTTCTCATACTTCTAACTCTCTGACTGCGACTACTCTCTATCCTAAAACCCTTACATATTTATAAAATTACAATAGGGATTAGCCCTTGTCAATGGACCCAAAATTCCTAACGACTTCCAACAATATTTCTCCTTTTACGTGCGTTGGTCCTGAAAGTGCACCAAATTTCTTTCCTTATTTTACATGCGATGCACAGTTCCCAAAACTGGTCCCAAAATCCTATCCCAACAGTTTCCCAACACTCACATGTGGCTTGTATCAAGCCACTCATGCCTTCAACGATGCTCCCTTCCATATCACAATCAATTTCTCAAAAGTTTCCTTTGCAGTTGCAACCTTCTCCTTTGCTTGTAATTCTTGCATCAAAATCCCGTATAATATCTGCACAATAATGGGGGTCTTCAATTTATATGCACTGACTTGTACTTCTTGCTTCACCATGCCTTGTGCAGCTGCAATCTCTTCTATCACCTGAAATGACTCCTATTGTAGCTCAAGATTTTGCACGAGAGTTTGTTGTTCAGTTCTTATCTAGTTGATCTTGAGGTACACCTACCTGTTCTAACCTATTGCAGTCATTCACTCTGCTAGTGTTAGAGTACTCATTGTTTGTTTGAATTTATGCACCTTCTCTTATATAGTTTGTAACCTTTGTTCTAATGCTTGTAGCTCCACATTCTCCAACAATTGAGTCCACACTTGTGTACTCTCTTCATACAACTTTTCATATTCCTCATCCAATCTCCTAATGCTCTCTACGGTGGTCATGGTTGTATTCTCCCATTTCTCCCTTTCCTCTGGTGGGGTACTTGGCATTCTGCGAGCTTCCAGATATATTATTTTTTCACGAAATACATGAATGGATTCACTTATTTTTGTCACTTTCTATTCCAAGGGAGTATCTATTTCCATGGGTACCTCTAGGAAGTTTCTATATACCTCTGTACTGCCTGTTGCAACCTTGTTGTCTTTTTTACGACCTTGTCTCATTCGAACATGATTTTACTATACTATTCCTCTAGTGCATCATTGTCTGCATTTAATTTGGCCAACTCCATAGAAGTTGACTCTATATGCAAATGGATATCTTGTGTAACACTTTTCTACAAGCTGTGTAACACATTCACCAGTGAATATGACAACACTAAGTCAATATGACTTAATGATTGCACATGCTCCTACATTTTTGTCATGGGGAAATCTATGCCCCTTGTGGATAGCTTCATTATCTGAAGCTTTATTGATGTTGATGGTGGTTGTGATTTTCTTGGTCATGACTCTATTTTGTTCATTGTGCTCTCTGACCACTCTTCTTCTATTGCTTAGGTTGGCACTATCCTGGTTGATTCCAAAATATGGTACAATGTAGGTATCTGTGCCTACACATTTCTGTGCATTTCTTCACGTTTTTGTGTAGCTCACATAAATCCTTCTTCGGTTACTTCTTTGACCTGATCCCCAATCTTCTCCAAGTCATCCTCAATCAAGGCTTGGATATCTACTCCCTTTGAGGCTTTATGCTTCTTATTTTTATTTAGTGATTTCTCCTTAGAGTGATTCTTTCTCTTCTCTCCAATGTGCAGTGTTGTTTCCTAAGTGTCTCCTACACCACTCTTTCATTCATCATGATCTCCTTCTTCTTCTTGATCCTTCTCTGTTTTTTTCATATCCTTATGCACTATTTCTGGAACTGAGGTTTTCCTCTCTAATTATAGTCATTGGAAATTTAGTTGACATCCTTTTCTATCAATCTGTAGCTAGTCGAAAACGATTGTTGATGTAACATTACCCGACCCTCAACCTCTATCGAGAAACACTACAATATAGACTGTATATTTTATTTTCTTCTATGATACTAATTTTTGACATCCCCGACCTTAAACCAATAGAACATGCCATGCCACCGAATAACTTTCATGATATGATACCATATATATTTATATACATATCTATCTAATGAAGTTTAAAAAATTATAGTATTTTGTTCATACACTTGTTCATGCGGAAACAACATTAAAATATGCATGCAATATTTATAGGCAATTATAATAAAATTATAACTTGATTTCAAGATACATACCATATAGAGAAAAAATATTTGGTACTTATCTTTTAATAGATGACTGCCAACTTCGTGCAGACATTCCACGAAACTCCCAGCCTTAGACTACACTTCTCATCATGCTCAGTAGTGGGTCACCCCCGAGCTAGGACTAAACTCCACCGGGAAATGGATTCCTAGGATTCACAATGATAACAAGAAAGTCACATAGATCAACATGAAGGATTTTCTCCCATGAGCCAACTCACACTAACAGCCTACAACCTCTCATTCCCCACATGCATGTACCACTATAGGAAGTGTGCCCCTTCTCTTCTCAACATTCCTTCGGCTGCCCCACTTCCCTTCTAGGGCTTCAGCAACAGGCCAGACATAAATTATCAGAGAAATATAGTTGTCATTGGGATTCCTCTGGAAAAATCACTTCCCCAACAAACTCTCTCACCTAGAGAGAGTTGCTTACAGGCCCCACAACCTTCTTATTTAGTCCATGGGCCTAACAAACTGCCTCTTCAAACCCATAGGCATGAAAACTTACTTCTTCATTCCAACTGCTAAGTCAATTCAAGTGAGGGTGATGGTAGCAACAAATATTGGTATAGAACATATGATGGAAGAAAGCCACACTTAGTCAAGGAACTTTGTTGATAGAAACAACAAATCATTAAGGCATGGTACGAGCTCAAGAAATTACAGGTGCATTGTGCTTCAAAAGAAAAGTACGGGATAGCTCAAAGTGCCTGCAGGTTCTAGAGGTGTGTAAATGATGTAGAGGTCGATGATTGAGAGGATGTCTCAGTGCATGAATCAGTGGGGAGTATCACAAACTTGTAGAGTGGCGATGATCACAAGAATGGTGAGGGAACCCCCAACGAGCTGACTTTCCCACTTAAAATATGCATGCACCCAGGTTGACACATGTCTTATTGAAGCTGCATGAGCTCCACTTAACACTCGTTCCCTTTCCCCAGGAACTTAGGACAATACAGGTTATTTCAAACCTTAGCCTTTAGGAAATAATAATATAATATTACTCCTTTAGAGGTAAGCTCTCTAGCATAGCTCCTATTCCTAGACACTTAGCCCCTTCCCTTTCCCTACCTAGTGGAGCTTAGTCCCCCATAACTCTTTCTTCATGGTCGGTCTACATGAAATTATGTAATTTTATTAATGATGTGAGTATTTACATATACAAAATTAGGCTCATTGGCCTTATCATCTAGGCTCTTTGGCCTAATAAAAACATAATTATTCTAGCTTATAAACACTTGGCTCACCATCCTATAAACATAATTATAATTCAACAAGGAATCAACCTTGGGGTGTTACAATCCCCTCCCCTTATTTTTGCACTGTCCTTAGTGAAACTTATTTACACAACAACAACAAGATTTCCAAAATATTCAAAAAGATGTGGGTACTCTACCCGCATAACCTATTCATTCTCCCATGTTGCATCCTCGGGACCATACCAGGTCCACTGGACTTTTACAAGACCTATGTCTTGATTCTAGATATGCTTTCTTTTCTGGTCCAGTATGCGCACCAGATGCACCTGAAAAACACTTTCTTGCTCCACCTAAATCGCATTACAATCAATAATATGATTAACATTAGGTACATATTTTTTAAGCAATGATACATGGAATACATTATGAACAGACATAGATGCAGGAAATGCAGGCATATAATCTACTAGACAAATTCTCTCTAGGATTCCAGACAACCCACAATAGTGAGCTACCAACTTTGAATAATTTCCCAACTTCAGGGAGCTTCTGTTGGCCTTCACTTTCAAGAATAAATGATCCCCTACTTTAAATTCCTTGTGAGTTCACTTCTTATCAGCATAGATTTTCTTCCTGTCTTGGGAAGACTTCAAATTCTTCTTAATCTTCCACATTTTCTCTTCCATTTACTTGAGCAACTCTATCCCAACCACTTCCCTATCAGCTCGGTTGTCCCAACTTATTGGGGTGTTTCACTTTCTACCATCAAGTGAGTCAAACATGATCATCTTCAGTGATGCTTGATACCCATTGTTGTAGGCAAATTCTACCAAGTGTAGATAATATTCCAATTTAGATGGTTTTTCCATCACATACATCTTTAGCATATCCTTTATCACTTGATTCACCCTTTCTTTCTTCCCATCAGACTTAGGATGATAAGCTGTGATGAAGTTCATATTTTTTCCAAACCCTTTGAACAACCCCTTCCAAAAATTTGAGGTAAACTTTGGGTCTCTGTCAGACACAATTGTCTTGGGTATTCCATGCAAGCGTGCTACTTCCCTCATATAAATATGAACAATGTTAGTTGCCTTGTGAGTATTCTTCAATGGGATAAAATGGGCGAACCTGAGACATCTTTGTCATCTCTTAGATCTGTCTCATCTAAAGATTTCGGATCACACTATTTTTCTTTTGAGAACCCTCTGTTTCTCACCCCATTAGCTGATCATAGTCAAGAGGAGAAATCATTGTCTGATAAACATCAAGATTCAGTGTCAAAACATATAAGTTGTGACACACAAGGGATGCCTTGTCCTTCATTATCACCAATTTTACTCACTTCCAGAGCTCCAAAAATAGCCAATATGGCTGCAGACAGAATGGATGAAATAGTTGCAGCTAGGTATGCTCCCTTGGTACTTCCACAAGTCATGTATGCCTTTCCACCAAATGATTATATGAGATACTTGCCCAGATTCAATGGAGATGGATCAGTTACTGCTGAAGAGCATTTGAGTTCTTTTTATAGTTTTGCAGATAATTTCAATGTAGAGCATGTTGATGTGTGGATGAGATTATTTGTACAAAGTCTAAATGGTGAAGCAAGAAAGTGGTTCAGGATTTTACCTCCCAATTCAATAGCTAATATCGTATCCTTAGATGATGTCTTTCTCAAACATTGGGCAGACAAAAAGGACTTTCTATACTACATCACTGAATTTGGTGCTTTAAGGAGGAAACAAGGTGAATCAATACCCGATCTTACCAAAAGGTTCAACCAGATGTATGGTAAAATTCCAAAGGAGATAAAACCTTCAGAGACATTAGCTAAAATCACCTTTGCCAATGCATTTGATGCCGTATTTTCCTTGTTGCTTAGGGAAAGAAGAACCACTACCCTCATCCTGATGCAATATGTTGCTATCGAGATAGAATCTAACATATTAGCAGCATACAAATTGAAGTCTAGAAATGATAGAGAAAGGAGAAAGCAAAAGGAAGAATTTCCTTCATCTTCCAATTCAACATCTGATTCTAAATTGGATGAAATGGCTAAGACGTTGAAAACTTTGACATATGAAATGACAAGGTTGAAGATAGAACCAAAACAACCCAATAGACCTATACTAGAGGGTGGTTACAGAAATCCAAATCAATTCAGAAGACCGAACAATGTTCCTCAGATTTTACCAAGAGAAAGGAAAAACCAGGATGACCAAAAAGTTTTACCTCCTTTTCAAAATAATGTAGTAGATGAGGAGGAATATGAGGATGATACAGAAGAAGATCCTACAGTTCATTTGAATGATTTAGAATCAATTCCTCTACATGTGACACAACAATATTACGGAGATGATTTGATTGCAAATCAGTTTGAGGAAGGAGATGGAGATGAGATTGTCCAGCAAGAACCTAAAAGGAAAAAATACAATCTTAGATCTGGTTCCAATGCACCTAAAGTAGATACACCTATGTCCACAAAGAAGGCCAGCACTCCAATTAAGTCAAGGGTTATCAAAGATGTTCCCAAGATTCATGTGGATCAACCATTGAAGAAACCTGCCAAAGATAGCACTGCTGACATAAAGGAACCAGATAAACATGTTTATGTTTTCAATTTAGAACATGAAATCAACAAAATCAAGATTTCAGTGCCATTATTAGAACTCATGAAAACAAAACCTTTCACAAAGACTGTCCTCAAGGCTCTTCAAGCACCAATTCATGTCACCTTTTCAGATATAGTTAATCTAGAAGATGAAAACCCTTCTATAACTATTGGTCCTCACATTGAAGACAGAATTGATGCCTCTCCACCTTTTTACATTTCATTGAATATCCATGACAAGATATTACACAACTGCTTAATGGACTCTATTTCCTTGCATAATGTAATGCCTAAGGTGGTGATGGATGAATTAGGGTTTGAAATTACCTGACCGTATCATGATCTATATTATTTTGACTCTAAGAAAGTCAAATTCCTTGGAGTTATGAAAGACGTGGTGGTTACTCTTTCCCAGTTGCCTATGAAAAGTGTGGTATTAGATGTTATTGTGGCTGACATACCACCAAAATTTGGAATTCTTCTTTCAAGATCTTGGGCTAAGAAGGTAGGTGGTACTCTGCAGATGGACCTTAGCTATGCAACCATACCTGTTTTTGGTGGGGAACAATGGATATTGTATAGAGAATTCAAATTGGATTATTTGGTAAGTGATCACAATAATCCCATTAATCATCCAATATATGTTGTAGAAGATGATCCATGTTCTTCTATTTTACATATGAGTGAGGAAATGGCAGAAATATCAATCAGAAAGTCAACAACTGCAGTGGGAGACAGTAAAGACAATTTTGTTTGGAAAATGTATTTTGATGGGGCATGTTCTAAAGAAGGTTCTGGAGCTGGTGTTGTTTTTATTTCCCCTTCCAAGGAAGTTATCCCCATGTTATATAAACTTGAATTTGACACCACCAATAATATCAGTGAATATGAATCTTTGTTGTTGGGTTTGAAAGATGCTAGAGATATGGGAGTAGATAAGATGTCTTTTTTTGGAGACTCGGAACTTATTATTCACCAGATCAAGAATATATACCAAACCAAACAACAAAGGTTAAAACAATACAAAAATGAGGTGTGGGACTATGTGGATAATTTCTTTTCGACATTTAATATAACTTTTGTACATCGAAATTTGAATTAGGAGGCCGACTCTTTGGCACTGGTAGCTAGCAGCTTTAAAAATCTGATGTTCCCTAATCTGAAATTTGAAGTTGAAGTTAGAAACAGACCTTCAATACCGGATAATCTAAAGCATTAGCAGGTTTTTAAATATGATGAGGAAATTCAAAGATTTTTGAAAACTATTGAAGAGTTTTCTAACATTTCAATTGATCAAGATGGTAAAGATGCAGAAGCAGAAATACATGCTGAAGAAGTCCTTCAAGATAAAATTGTTGGCCATAAAATCATTGAGCTAAAGACAAACCATCTTCCCAAGGGTTTGGTTCCACTAGAAAGGTTGTTCGATCATAATGATGTTTCCAGGAAGGTTGTTATCCAAATAGAAGAAACATATGTGGTATACTGTGACATTAGTTCAGATGGAAATCCCAGGTTAGTAGAGATATCAAGGAAACTGTCACAAAATAGAAAGAAGCATATGTTGAATTAATGAAACATTATTCAGAAATTTTTGCATGGTATTATGAAGATCTGAAGGTGTTCGATACAGAGATTATTCAACACAAAATTCCCCTGAAACTGGGGTCAAAACCTGTTAAACAAAAGTTCAGGTAATTTAATCCTTTGTTGTTACCAATAATAGAAAGAGAGTTGAAGAGGCTGCTGGAAGAAAAAATCATAGTGCCACTAAGATACTCAGAATGGGTAGCAAACCTTGTACCCGTTAGAAAAAAGAGAAGAGAGATAAGGCTCTATGTAGACTTCTGGAATCTAAACAGGTGCTCTCTGAAAGACAATTATCCATTACCAAAAATGGATTATATCTTAAAAAGAGTTGTCAGTGCAAAGAGAATCTCTATGCTTGATGCATATTCGGGGTACAATCAAATATCAGTAATGGAAGAGGACAAAAAGAAAATAGCTTTTACCACTCCCTGGGGCACCTTTATGTATGAAAATATGCCTTTCAGGTTGATGAATGCCGGAGCCACATTTCAAAGGGCTATGTACATCGCTTTCATTGGAGAGAAAGACAGGTTTGTGGTTATTTACCTTGATGACATCACTATATTTTCAGCATCTAATGAAGAACATTTATAGCACTTGAAACAAACCTTTGAGAAATGCAGGAGGTATGGCATTTCACTTAATCCCAAAAAGTCACATTTTTCCATGGAGGAAGGAAATATTCTTAGACACATCATCTCTCCTGAAGGGATTAAAATAGATCTAGAAAGGGTAAAGGCTATTCAGCTAATTGACATTCTGAGAAAGAAAAATTCTATTCAGTCATTCATTGGTAAAATTAATTTTTTAAGGAGGTTTATACCTAACTTTGCAGAAATTGTCAAGTACATCACTGACATGTTGAAAAAGGATGCAGAAATTAAGTGGATACCGGAAGCGAGAGGATCCTTTGAAAGGATCAAACAAGCTATTGTTCAAGCACCTGTTCTAATTAGCCTATATTATTCCAAAGAATTCATGATATTTTCATTTGCATCAGAAAATACCATAGCTGTTGTTCTTCTGCAAAGAAATGAGCAAGGCCATGAGCAGCCTATCACCTTCTTTAGAAAAACTCTCAGGGACTTTGAATTGAAGTATGATTTAATAGAAAAACAGGCCTACACCTTGGTAAATGCATTAAAATCATTCAGAGTATATGTTCTTCAATCTAAAATTACAGCTTATGTCCCAAGCAATGCAGTCAAAGAAATATTGGTTTAGCCAGATTGTGAAGGAAAGCGTGGGAAATGGATAACCAAAATCCTAGAGTACGATCTCACCATAAAGCCTACTCAGCTGATAAATGGACAAGGCCTCGCAAAATTAATGACAGAGTCTAATTGCAAAGCAATTGGGTTATATCATCTTTCAGACATGACACATGACTCTTCTGTCTAGATTGAAGAATGAGAATTACAGATAAACAACAAGTATGCTTCTTCAAAATGGTACAAAGATATCGTATTTTTTCTGCTGAATTTTCAATCTCTCCCAGAGTTGGATAAATTAAAATTCAGATCATTAAAATTGAGAGCTGTAAAGTACTGTATTGTTGATCAGACCCTGTTTTGGAAGGACCCCAATGGTTTTCTGTTGAGATGTGTGGATGAAAAGGAAGCTAAACAAATCTTTCAAGATCTACATCATGGTGTCTTTGGAGGCCATCATCATTGGAAGGCTACTACCTTCAAAATTTTTAGAGCAGGATATTACTGGCCAGTTCTATTCTCAGATATTTTTGCTCAGGTCAGGGCATGTGAACCCTGTCAGAAATTTGCTCGAAAGCAGAAACTTATATCTCTGCCTCTGAAACCAATCATCGACCATGGACCGTTTTAGCAGTGGGGATTAGATTTCATCAGAGAGATTAATATGGCATCCTCAGGACAATATAGATGGATTCTTATAGCTACAAATTATTTTACAAAGTGGATTGAAGCAATTCTGACTCGGAATACAACAGACAAGGTAATCATGGAGTTTCTAGAAGGATATATTTTTTCCAGGTTTGGCTGTCCTAAAAAACTGGTCACTGATAATGCACAGGCCTTTAAATCAAATTCCATTATTCAATTCTGCAATAAGTATAGTATCAAATTGGTTCATTCTACTCTCTACTACCCCCAAGGGAACGGATTGGCTGAATCTTCCAATAAGACTCTGATAAGAATTATCAAAAAATTACTGGCAGAAAATAAAAAAGCATGGGATTCCAAGTTAAAGTTTTCTCTTTGGGCTGATCGTATCAGCAACAAGAAGTCTATTGGGACATCTCCCTTCTAGATGGTATATGGGACAAAAGAAATCCTTCCAACTCAATTGGGTCTGCCAGTCTTAAAGTTTCTACAAGAAGAACTAGAGGAACCCAATCATGTCCAAAGAAGAATTTTTCATATGATTGAAGTTCAACAGGTCAGAGAACAGATTAATCATAAAGTTGCTTCTCATCATAACAAAATCAAGGCTACATTCGATAAGGGAACTAAGAAATATGTTTTTAATGAAGGGGATTTGGTGTTAAGATGGGATGCTAGAAGAGAGGATAACACAAAACATGGAAAGTTCGATAATCTATGGTATGGTCCTTTCAGGATAGCTAAGGTAATGAACAATAACACTCTTTTCCTGCATAATTTACACAACACTGAAATTTTTGGGGGGCCAGTGAATGGGAGGTTCTTGAAGAACTACTTTCTCTAAGGGCTCATCAGGTTTGGGTTAGTACAGTAGGTTTTCCTTTCAATAAAGACTCCATATACCCAATGGACTTGGTTTTTACAGTTATGCTGAGAATAAAAGACTGACAGTTGCAGGGGAATCAGTGAATTAGAGATAAAGGAAAGGAAATGGTCTGCAGTTCTTGGAGTTTATTATCAAAACTCCATCCCCAGAAGGAGCCAATGTTAGTCTCTAATTTTGTCTTGGTTTAGTGAGAAACCCTTATCCTAAGTTTTCCTTACCCGCACTTCAATTTTTATTTCTAGTTGTTTTCAATTTTTGTTTTGGTATCTTATGGTTTGCATTACAGTTTTAGGATAGTGTATTTAGGTTTTATTTTGAAAGCACACGGTTTAAAATTGAGGTGTCTCCTTATATGCCTGTTTGAATTTCAAAATTTTAAATTTTGCTAAGTCAATAATAGCGCTATGAGAATAAGCCTATTCCCGTAGCACCAAATAATCATGCCATGATACACACTTGCCATCCCGATTTCATTATGATGACACAAATCATGGGTTGAGAGTTCACATGTGTCCACGAAATCTTGGAAATCATTTTCAAATTCAACCGTTTCATAATCCGATTGTTGTGTACTCGCACATGACTCATTTCAAATCACCCTTTTCCTAATGATCATTATATTTTACCTGTTCGAGTTTTTTGAATTCAATTTTGCAATGAGGAATGCAGGTATCCACTCAAAGGAATGGTATACACTAACAATTGCATATGGAAAAATTGGAACCTGAGGGCGCCAGTTGCAGAATTGTGTTTTGATGGCACAAAAGAGGAGCATACAAGTTGTCAGAATAGAACCAAAGGGTGCCAAACTTCTTAAATCCTATCCTCAGATGGCTCAAAGGTTCAGAGATGCTGGGTGGTTTGAATTCCTCACCACTTTTCAGGGTTATGATGAACTGGTCTCCATGCAGTTCGCTCTAAATTTCGATGGTCATGAGGTCGAAATCGGTAAGATGTTGATGCTAGTGACAAAACAGACTATTGCAAAGGCTTGTAGGTTCGTGGTTGGAGGAGAAAGATGGTGGAAGAAAGAACATGTGGTCACAGAATTTGTAAACCAATTCATCCTTCCAGATAAGAAAAATCCAGATTGGAGAAGGGGAATACCTCATAGCTGGATTTGACCCAAATGGCACACAACTCTGGTCGTGATTCACAAGTATATCACCTACGAAGGAAGGTTTTCACTGGTCTATATCTACCATATCAGGATACTAATGCATTTAAATGGTGATTGCCCGTTAAATATCCCTTATTTTTTTCTCAAAAGCTTGACAAAAATGTCGAAAAGAGTGCAGTCACTCTCTACCAATGCTAAAAACAGCCTGTTCCATCAAGTCCTGATTAAAACCCTAGTCATGTCTTCTTTGAGAGAATTACAAAAGTCCTGGAGCTGGCTCATGCAATCTTTAAACCCTATCACTTAGACTAATAAGCATAATAAAGGCAGAGGGAGGAAGACCATTACATAGAGCCAAGATATTTTTTATGAAACCCCTGTGAAAGAAGAGTTTTCTAATGTCAAGGTGACTAGGAGGAGCAGAAGTAAAAGACCTAGGTGGGAGCCCGAAATTGAAACATTTTCTGAGGAAGATGTTAAAGGGGAAAAAGATTCAGATAATGATCTTGATGCTCAAACTACAGTCAAGCTTGAAATGCCATCAACCAACAAAAGGAGTGCTGCAACCAAAGGAAAAAAGGTTAAAGGTGTGTCTGTATCACAAAAACCTAGAATAAATTCTACTAGGGTCACCAACAAGTATAGAATGAAGTCAAAGGCAATGTTCAATTCGTCAATCAAACAAGAAAACTTCATAATCATAGAAGATTATTCTGAGAATGTTGAAGCAAGTACTAGGAAAAGGGCAAAAAGGACTTCATTGCCCAAGAAATCTACCAGCAAAGGAAAAAGAATACTTACACCACCTACAGGGCCTATAACGAGAGCTTCAACCAGATTAGAAAAAGATAAGGAGATGGATAAAGGAATCAGTGAAAACCATAAAGATAAACAAGATTACTTTGAAGACTCAAATCACATACCAGATGTTCCTGAAGCTATAGATTCAGCAAGTTCTGAGGAAGAACATAGCTCATAATTAGTCTCAAAGTACCAAGTTAAAGCCAAGGAACCTAGCATTTCCTTAAAACTAAATGAACCTGCACCTTTTGAAGAATGATCAGGATTCAGAGTTAAAATTAGAACTGATAAAGAAAGGATCAAGGAGTTTCAGAAAACAATAAGACAATTAAAGAAGGAGAAGGCGCAGATAGAACAGTGGAATGCTTTCCAGCAAGAAAGGATTCAAGGTTTTAAAAAGAAGAAGAAAGAGAAAAGGGCATTGCTCAAAGAACTCAAGGAGATTAATTTCAGACTCTATTGGCACAATGTCGTGCTTACCACAAAGCTCAAACAAAAAAAATGCCAAAGCTACTGCTGTGATTATATCTTAAAGGTAAAATGGAAATTTGTTACAATCATGTTTAAATGTTTTGTAGGAAATATGGCAAAGCCTACTCGTTTTTGGTCAGTGAAATGCTAAGACCTCGATCTGTTTTACAAAATCAAACAAAATTCCTATTTTGTAGAGTCAAATGTAATGCTGGCAATATTTGCTATATCAAGCTGTGATCTATTTTGGGGTTGTACAAGCTCTTTTTGAGTGAAATACCTTAGTAGTTAGATACTATTTGAATCTAGTCATTAAAGTCTATACTAGATGATAGGATCTGAAAGTTTGATAGATGGTTTAAATAGACAGAAGAAAGACCATGTTCTGGTCGAAAAATTGGAGACCCAAGGGACCTTTTTGTGAAGCGCATTGTAAAGGCATTTATGTTCAATTTGACACTTAATAGCAAAGGAATATGGATGGTTAGACCCTCTTTTTCTATTCTGTTATTTCTTTATTCATGCTTGAATTCATTATTCAAAATTGCAATTCTTTTTTATTCTTGACTAATTATTTATACAGTGGAAATTTTACTGTAAAGATTATTTTTCAAGTTTGATATCAAGCTGACCATATTATTTCTTTATGATATTTTGAAGCAAGAATTCTGGTGAAGTTGAAAAATTGAAGGCTTCACCTTCCTTTTTCTTAATTGGTTTAATCCATCTTTGTGTTCACCTATTATCCAGTCAATGGGATATACTCTGTTTTAATCTTGTTTTTCATATTGTGTTGTTACCTTGAAACCAGTTTCAAACCACCTTACTCAAAAAACCCAATCATAAAACCCTCAAAACAATTTTGCAATAAATCAATGATACCCTAGCTTGCCCTTGGTTGTCGAGTGCAACTTTAGGGACTAAAAGATACCTACGTGATTGGTAGGAGGCCATCAACAACATGTGGAGGATCACACCAGAGGCTGCCATGCAGTTTCGGGACATCACCAACTTCAAGGCCACACGACATGCGATGTGGATACAAGCATGGAGGGACCCCGATAAGAAGTGGCTACAAATGTGCTACTGTATCACAATGGGTGACATCGACATGGTGATCAAAGACTGGGAAGATGAATGGAAGATTCCAGTCCTCACTCATGAATTGTCGGAAAGGAAAAAAAAAAAGAGACAGGACATGAGGGAACATAGCCTCAAGAAGTCCCAGTGCCCAAGAAATGGAGGACGGGCCAGACAAAGAGAAATCAGACTGATGAAGGGGAAACTATGACAGGGACCTAGAAGGGGAAAAAGAACACTACATAGTCAGCTCACGTGCAAAAAAAATAGGCTGAGGCCATGTAAGGGACTACACCAAGTCCAAATACAGAGGAACCAAGTGGCAATAAGAGGCCATCCATTCAGACAGGAGGAGCACACAACAAGATGAAGGAAGAAAGAACACATCCAGAGTATACGATCACAGAAGAGGATGGAGAAATGATAGCCCAAATGGTCCAGGATTGTATAGCTAAGGATTTTGACAATGTTTCACATCATAGGGACATGATTTAGGAGGAGCTGACAGACATGCGACAACTCCTCAAATGAATTAAGGAAGTACACATAGCAGGCAACAACATGGGAACTAGGCCATCATCATCGTAGAAAGATGAAAGAGTGGAAGAAGAAGAATGAGATCCAGTCCATATGATACTGCAGCTGAACACAACACTCCACATCACATGCAATATGTTGCACATGGACGAGATCATGGGGCAGAAACCCCTTGAAGACTTAAGCCAAATTCAACTGGTATTTCCATGGATACCATCCAGGTCTCTACACAAGTTGTTAGCGTGAACCACGAGGTACAATATCGAGCATGTTCAGACTTAGCCGAGTTGTAGTAGGAAACAGAGAAGTGGGACGCCATGGAAATATTATGTGATCAGGATAAGTTTGAGACCCAAGAGGAAAGGGAGTGCATGAAATGATTGGAGAAGAAAGTGGCAGGAACTTATGAGAAGATACCAAAGGCCGCGCAGGGGGATGAAATCACAACAATAGAAAAGATTTATCAGATTGCATAAGAAATTGATCAATACCAAAAGGAGATAAAGAATCTCTGTGAACATCTCACACCCACGACTCCACCAGCAGTGAAGGAGCAAAGGAAGAAAGAAGCATTAAAGAATCTATAAGAGATAGAGTGACAAGTTAGCATAACAACTGATTTGTTCGAGAATGCAACACAGCCTTGGAAAAAGATAGAGGAGGACCATAAATTCTAGAAGTGGGACAAGGAAGAATAAAGGTTAAGCGCAACCATCCATGACCTCAAGCATAGGTAAAGGATGATGTGCATCATGGAGCGCATCAAGGGGGTGCAGGACATGAAGAAGCTGTAGAAAGAACTCACCATTGTGCAGACACAAAAGAAGTAGCGTCAGGCTCAAATGGAACCGTTTCAAGAGAGGGTCATCGAAGTCCTGGCACAGATAGAGGAATCCAAGACAGATATAGGAAAGACCTAGGAAGAGTGCACATAATGGTTCAGTGATGAAATTGCGGTCCATATAGTGGACACACTCAAGGAGAAGACTGCGTCGGCACAAAAAAACGCAACAGAGATCAAAGAGAAGTTCTAGGCAGTCACTAAGGAGATCGAAGAATTGTTTTAGGTGGCTTGGGATGAGACACATGTCAGTGTTGGGGGCCTTTTGGAGGCAGGCCAAAACGGAAATAAAGATGTTTTTGGGAAAGAAAACATGCATAAGGAAAGCAATAGCTAGAAGGAAGAACAACATGCACACATGTAGGGAATACCTAACAATGATAGGGTTAGGTTTTTGGTAATGTATTGTAATGGGTGAAGAGCCAGAAATGTATAAATATAGATACTTAGGTATCATAAGGGGGTCTGATATATACTTAGGTATCATTTGGTTCAAAGTATTATCGGGTTTAACTAGTTATCTATGAGTTGTTGCGATATGCAATATTTTGTTGTATGGTCTATTTTGTATACGTTGTTGAGCTAGAGAGGATGAAGGAGGGTAGATCTTGAGGGTTAGATCACAGTTTGAGGAGCCTGGTGCAATCTAGTCCACCTCATATTGATCTTACCCAACTGGGAGAATTGTAAGCATGCAACGTCGTAGTAACAAAGAGACTATAATAAAAGAGATGAGAGCCAAATATTTGTGGACACAGCCCAGGAGGGTGTGAACCACGATATCATCTATGTTATGTGATGAATGCATGCATATCTTTGTTGTCTTCAGTAGTTATTGTTATGCTTAATGAATGACTTGCTATATTTCTTGCTTATTCATAGATGACGTTATATTGTGGTAACAAGTTATAATAATGGTTCAATATAAAGTTCTCATATCTCACACTCAATCCTAGGCTGTAAACACATGAGTATTATAGCCACCCATTAAATTATATCTCGGGTGAGACTGCGCAGTTCACTTGTGTGCTACGTTGCCTTCTAGTTTACTAGAAGGGATGATAGTTTTAGAGGATTTGTTGGAAACCTGAATAGACATAATAGAAGAAGAAGTAACCAACAATTACTCAAGAACTATCACAAAGATCAAGTGCCAACAAGAGTAGTAGAAGCAACAGAGAATTGTGCAACATGAGTGTAGATAAATGGGGAGACATTCTTGGTAAATGAGTTCTTAACTGACTGGAGGGAAGAAAAGGAGAAAGGAACAAAGTTCCATTATGCTTGGTTGTTAATTTTAATTGTATTAGTTTCTTGGAGGGAGCTAGAATAAACCCAGTTTCTGGAAGGTATGCAACAATAATTTCTGGTGGAAGTATATGTTTTTTTCTAGCATACCACGCACAAGAATAAGAAAATGGATAAGAACATCACCTTCTACATATATCAAGAGAAAATATGACAATGCATTGAGGACACACCATGCATTCTACCTACAAAATTTGAAGCATATAAAGAAATCACGTGATTCGAGACAGGGTTGTACCATATGTACATTCAAGAAAAAAGGGATCCTAATCAACAATGGTTGTCGACTAGCTACAGGTTAAGAGATAAGGATGTCAACTAGATTTTCAATGAATAAGAATAAGAGTGGAAACACCTAGTGAAAAAAAAAACACATATGGAGACACAACAACGAGAGAAGGATCAAGAAGAAGAACATGAAAATGAAGAACAAGGGAATGGTGCAAGTGACACTAAAACAATACTACACACTGGAGAGAAGAGGAAGGATCACTCTAAAGAGAAATCTGCACGTAAGGACAAGAAGAGGAAAACATCGAATAAAGTAACTATCCAGGATCTAATTGAGGATGACTTGGAGAAGATTGTGTATCAGATCAAAGAATTAGCTGAAGAAGAATTTCTAGGAACTCCAAAGAGACAAGAGAAAATGCACACTGATGTACAAGCAAAGATAGCTACATTGCACAGGATTTTGGAATCAAGTAGGATAGTTCCAGTACAAACAATAGAAAAAGAATAGACATAGATCACAACAAAGACAATAGAGTCATGACAAAAAACATCAAAACCACCATCAACATCAACATAGCACTAGATAATGAATATATTAGCAGGGACCATATATTTTTTCATGACATAAATGCAGGAGCGCTCAGAAGCATTAAAACATATTGACTTAGTGTTGTGACAACTAACGATGAACATGTTACACAACTTGCAGACAAGTGTTACACAGGAAATCCATTTACGCGCAGAGTCAATGTCTATGGAGTTGGCCAAACAAAATGAATACAATGATGCACTACAGGAAGAATATAGTAAACTCATGTCAGAATGGGACGAGGCCATGCAAACAATAGTAATATTGCAACATGCAGTAATATCCCAAAGGTACACATGGAAGTAGATACTCCCTTGGAAGAGAAAGTAACAGAGATACAAAAATCCATTCAGGGATTTTGTGATATAGTATATCTGGAAGCTCGCACAATGCCAAGTACCCCACCAATGGAAAGGGAGCAACGAGAGAATACAATCGCAATGAATGTGGAGATAATTAGCATCTTGGATGAGGAATGAAAAAAGCTATATGAAGAGATTACACAAGTGTGGACTCAATTATTGGAGAATGAAAAGAAACAAGAATTCAAGAATTAGTTATAGACTACATAGAAGAAGGAAAAAAAATTCAAAGAAACAATGAGCATTCTAAAAATAGCAGATCGAATGAATACAATACTTGAGAACAAGAAACTACACCAAGAGATAAACCATATAGGATCTGACAAATAAACTCTTGTGCAGAAACTTGAGCCACTGCAAGAGGAGGGCTTTTGAGTGACCAAAGAGCTTGCAGTTGCACAAGGCATATTGAAGTAAGTAGTAAAATACAATGCATAGAAACTAAATATCCCCATTACTTAATAGACAACAGAGGGGATTTTGATGCAAGAAGCACAAGAAATGGAGAAGGTCATAACCATAAAAGAAAATTTTGACAATTTTGTTGCGACGTGGAAGGGAGTGAAACAAAAGTCCTAAGTGGATTGGGATGAGCCATAGGTGAGCGTTGGGGGCATGTTGGGACATAATTTTGGGACTAGTTTTGGGAGCTATGCAACATATGTAGAAGAAGGAAAAATAGTTGGTGCACTTTCAGGACCATTGTACACACAAAGGAATGAATACTGTTGAATCCATTAGGAATTTTAGGTCCATTGACAAGGGCTGATCCCTTATTTAATTGTATAAATATGTAAGGGTTTAGGGGATAGAAAGGTAGGTAAAAAGATATCTAAGTGTGAGATGAGTGGAAGTATGTGATGGATGCAAGATATGTAAGAGAGAAGAGAAAAGTAGATAGATAGAGAGATATGAGAATGACAAGGGCATGATGTATGAGTGCATTGCGCACATTTTGTAATCAATTATTCTGAATAATATAATAAGAAGCCGAACATTGTGGATGTATCCCATATTTGGTGAACCACATTAAATATGTTGTCTCTATGTCTTGATGTGTTTTTTGTTTTTCATACATATGATTTTTATTTTGAATATGTAACATGTTCTTATGTTTTTGCAGACATGATATAAGGTATACTGAGATAATGTTAATTATAATGGTTATGAGGAATTCCTCCCATCCCTTCATTACTGCAGAAACTTGGTTTCTACAGTTCCCATATATACCTCACGTGAGACTTCACCTATTTGCAGGTGATGCCAAAAGGGCCAGTATCGAAGGGTTTTTTTGGTGAATTAATGTTAAACCTTAGGTATTCCCACTACATTCCAACACTCTTTAAGACATTTTTAAAGAACCCTACACTCCCTTTGTCTTTTGAAGCCAATAATACTACTCTTCAAAACCTAATGGTTGGAATAGGAGGTACATGTGGGGGAAATCAACCACCACACCCACCGCTAGTTAACCCTGAGGTAGTAGCCATATATGGACCTCAGGCCCAGGAAAAACATTTTTCTAGGTAGTGCAATCAACCACAACCTAAAAATCTTCCCCCAAATCAATCGAAAGATAAGTCTAAAGAAGATGTAGACACTAGAAAGAAAAATGATAATCCAAAACAAGTGAAAGGGGGAATTTAGAATAAATAATATGACAAGCATGGTCCATATTTTAACATGGAACACTAATTATCAAAAAAAAAATTCCCATGCATCTGATTGAATTGGCCCAAAACCCCTTTTATCATAAACATATTGAGAAAGTCTTGCATGGGATGGGGCCTAGAAATCAACCACACAATTTGAATGTCCAAGATGAATGTCCTATGATTACATTTGGACCTCACATGGATGATAAAGAAGATTATGTTTCTCCTTTTTATGTAACTATGAACAATCGTGATAAAATGTTGCACAACTACATGTTGGACTCAGGAGCTTCACAAAATATCTTTACTAAAACAATCATGGAGAAGTTGGGGCTATAAATAAGTAGACCATATCATGATCTGTATTGTTTTGATTCAATAAAATTTAAGCGTGAAGGTTTGATCAAATATATGGTATTTACTTTAGCTCATTACTTGTCAAAAGCATTGTGATGGATTTCGTAGTGGTAGATGTTCCTCCTAGCTATGGTATGTTTTTATCAAGAACATGGGAAGGGAAATTAGGAGGTACCATGCAAATGAACATGAAATATTTTACAGTGCTGGTTTTTGGAAGATAAAATAGGATATTGTATAGGGAAACAAAATTTTCCTATGTGGTGAGTGACCAAAGCAACCCCAAAAATCACCCAATATATGTTGCTAATGAATACACGGGTTGTTACATTTTATCAATAAATGAAGAGTGTGATGAAACCCATACACCCACACTTATTTCCTCAAAGGTTTCTACAAAATTTGATGGGTTGTGGAAAAATTATTTTTATGGAGCATACTAAAAGGAAGGTGTTGGATTTGGGGTGGTTCTAATTTCTCACACAAAAGAAGAAATCCCTTTCTCTTACAAACTAGAATTTGAAACCACTAACAATGTTGTTCATGGATGATTTTAGGGGCTAAATTTCACTCATGGGCTACTTTTCCATGGTTTTTCCAAAAACAAGATTCTCTATTTTAAAATTGATTCGCCCAAATTCTATAGGATAAAATTATTTTACCTTAAAAATCGCCGAAATTTTATAAAAACTATATAAAATCCTTAGAAATTTGAATATTTTTACAAAAATATCGCCAAACATTTACAGTTGTCATATGAAGGATTAGTAAGATTCTCCAAGGTTTCTACATTTTAAAATAAATTTCCATCCTTAAAATCATCCCTGATGTTGTTGAATATGAGTCTTTGATCCTAGGTTTGGGGGATGGAAGAAATATGAAAATTACAAACATGGTGGCCTTTGGAGATTCAAAATTAGTATTACAACAATTTAAAGGCGTTTATCAAACAAGGAAACTAAGGATGTGATCATACATAAATCAGGTTTGGGATTTAGTGGAAAATTTCTATGAAGCCTTCAATATCACTATTTTCCTTAGAGAGTTCAACCAATAAGCAGATTCCCTAGCATTGGTTTTTGGTACCTTTAGGACACCAACTATACCTTGGATCAAATATGATATTGAGATGAGATATAGGCCATATATCTTAGATAACATCAAGTACTAGCAAGTGTTTGAATATGATCAAAAAATTAAGATATTTATGGAAGTAATGGACGAGTTTTCTGCTAGCCATTTTGACCTAGAAGGATATCTAGGGACTAATGATGTGGCTATAAACGAAAGAAAACAATCCCCTTAGTTTAGCAATTACATGGCTGATCACAAATTTTATAGCTAAAGACCAATTTTATTCCAAACGTTTTGGTGCCTTTAGAGCAACTTTTTGACAAGAATGATGTGCTTGTTAAGCCTTCTAGCCTCCCAAAACATGAAAATGTTGAGGAATGTAGTATATGGATAGATTATGAGCCAAAGTGTATCATGTTTTCTAAATATATCTCTGTTGAACATAATAACAAAAATATGGATTTTTTCAAAGAATACATGGATGTTTTTTCATGCAAAGTGTGGGTATTTGAATACTTATGACACTAGCATTATACAAAAAAGGATACCCCTAAATCCCAGTACAATACCTTTCAGATGAGATATCATGAAATTCAATCCCATTTTGTTACCCATTATTGAAAAGGAATCTATGAAATTACTAGATCCACAAGTCATAATTCCTCTTAGATAATCTGAATGGGTAGCCAAGTTAGTCCCAGTGACAAAAAAGTGTGGAGAAATAAAACTTTTTATGGATTTTAGAAATATTAAAAAAACTTCATTGAAATATAACTATCCATTTCCAAAAATGGATCATGTACTACTAAAATTGGTAGTGGAAAACATGATCTCCATGATGGAGAGATTCTCATGTTATAATCAAGTGGAAATGCACTTAGATGTTCAAAGAAAAATGAATTTGCAACATCTCAGGGAACCTTTATGTTGATAAAGTTCATTTTGTGTTGATCCATGAAAGGGAAACCTTGAAAAAAGAAATGAATATAGCATTTATAGGGGAAAAGGACAAATTCATTATGATTTACTTGGATGATATAATTGTATTTTGAAATTCTTATGAAGAGCATCTCAAACACTTACGAAACACTTTTATTTAGAGTAGAAAATTTGTTTTATCCTTAAATCCCAATAAATCCTACTTTGAGATGAAAGAAGAAAATATATTAGCCCACATAGTGTCCAAGGAGGGAGTCATAATAGATTATAAAAGGATTTAGGTTATCATAATAATTGATTTTCCCAAAAATAAAAATGAAGTGCAATCATTTTTTAGAAAAACAAATTCTCAGGAGATTCATTCCTAATTTTGCATAAATCATGAAGAAAATTACTAATATGTTGAAGAAAGAAAATTAAATAAGGTGGAATTTTTAAGAAAGAGCATATTTCCAAAAAATCAAAGAAGGATTAGGAGAGTCCACAATCCTAGTCAATGCCAATTATGACAGGGAATTTCTTGTCTTTCATTTTTCCTTTGAAAATTCTATTGTTGTTATGTTATTGAAAAATATTGAAGAGGATCATGAAGAACCCATAGAATTTTTTAGAAAAACATTGAAGGATTCTAAGTTAAAATAAAGTGGTATGGGGAAGTAAGTATATGTTTTGTTGAAGTTTCTAAAAGCATTCATAGACTATGTGTTGCATTCTAAAATACTGGCATATGTTCCCTCTAGTGCCATAAAATATATTCTCATATAGAAGGAAAAATAGGTAAATGGATTGCAAAAATTCATGAATATGATCTATATAACAAGCCTACATAATTAGTAAATGGAAAAGGGTTAGCAAAGTTGATAGTTGAGTAAAATTTCAAATATATGGGTGTGAATATGATATCATCAATCCTTATATTAGTAGAACCTAATTTGAGGAACCACAAGAACCATCTCTAAAGGTAAATCCAAAATTAACATAGTCTAATTGGTAAAAAGACAAAATATTCAATTTGTATAACTTATAATGCTCACTATAATGGGACAAAGACAAGGATAGATTAATGAAATTAAAAGAAATTAAATATTGTATCGTGGGGGAAAAATTATTTTGTAAATATCCATGAGGTATATTTATTAATTATATTATCAAAGAAGAGAGAGGTATGGTATAATCATCGAGTTCCATAAAGGGATATGTGGTGGCCATCATGCCTGGAGAGATACTAAATATAAGATTATTATAACTATTTATTATTGCCATTATATGTTTTTTGATGTAAACTTGATGGTCAGGGAATGCCTAGAATGTCATATGTTTGTAGGGAAACAAAAGTTGTTTCCACTCCCACTGAGGCCAATAAAGGTTGAGACACCTTTCCAACAATGGGGGATAAAATTCATTGGTGAAATCAATCCTAATTCAAGTAGCGAAGATAAATAGATCCTAATAGTAATATATTACTTCACTAAATGGGTGGAGTCCATCCCCACAAGAGCAACACTAGATACATTTGTCATTATGTTCCTTTAAGAAAACATTTTGGATGGAATTGGTTTCCAAAGAAATATTATGACAGACAATGCACAAGAATTCAAGTCTACCAAAATGATACAATTATGTCAAAATTACAAAATAGAGCTTGGGAATTCAACTACTCATTATCCACAAGGGAATGTCTTGGCTGAATATTAAAATAAAAGTTTAATTAGAATCATCAAGAAGATGCTATCACAAAACAAGAAGGCTTCAGATTCTTAGTTAAAACATGTTGTGTGGGAAGAAAATATAAACACCAAAAGGTCAATTGGAACCTCTTCTTTTGAATTAGTTTATGGTTTGGAGGAATTTTTTCCCATTCATTTTTTGGTTGTGGAGCTTGATTATCTTATTGATTCAAAGATCTTTGTTTTCAGTTGTGTTTACACCCCATGAATAATTTACATCCCAGAAGAATGTACACTCATCCACGTGAGGGAGTGCAGGGGGGGTACCCCCCTTGCAGGGTCCAGGGGCAAGTGGTCCTCCGAAGGAAAAATTGCCTTGTAAATGTATATTGTAATTTCATTGTAAATCTATACCTTTCATTATAAGGTCATAGATCTTACGGTAGAATTTATATTAGGGTTTTTTTCCGTAGAAGGAAACCCTCTTCTATGAGGGAAATTTATTGCGGCTATGCATCATTGTGAATATTATATTCTGAGTGAGGAGATTGTGAGAGAAAGAAGAGGAAGTTACAGTGGGTTTTTTTTAGTCTATATCCCTTCATTTGTTGGACAATAATAAATGAAGGACCTGAAAATTTATCTGGTGGATGTAGACCACACTGGGTGAACCACGTATATCTGTGTCTCTATTGCACTCTGTATCTTCTATATTTTTTTTCCGCGTTTGTTTTATTTTATTTCTCCGCAATCTTGTTTTTCTAACAACTAGTATCAGAGTGAAAGGTAACGCATAGGAAAAGAGGGTTCTTGTTTCGAGTGGGAGAAATGACGGAAGATGGAAAGTTTAAGCTCAAGAAATTTAATGGCCAAAACTACCAGTTATGGAAGATGCATATGGAATATTATTTATATCAAAAGTATTTATTCTTACCATTGGGTGGAATAGAAAAGAAGTCGATGGCCATGAATGATGAAGAGTGGGAGATTCTTGACAGAAAGGCTCTAGGAATGATATGACTGAGCCTGGTAGTGTCGGTGGCTTTCAACATTTCTAAAGAAAATACAATGAAGAAGCTGACGGATGCATTGGGTAAATTGTATGAAAAACCCTCGGTGTCCAATAAGATATTTATAATGAAGAGATTATTTAATATGAATATGTCATAAGGTGGGTTTGTTGCAGATCATTTAAATGAATTTAATATGGTTACTAATAAGCTATGTTCTGTAAAAGTGGACTTTGATGATGAGGTCGGGGCTCTTCTAATATTGTGCTCATTGCCAAAAATCTAGAACGACTTGGTCATGGTTGTAAGTAACTTTGTCTCTTGTTCAAATACTTGAAAATTTGATGATGTTGTTGGTGTTATCCATAGTGAGGAAATGTGACGAAAAATCACAAGTGAGACATCAGGTAATGTGGTGAACATGGAGAATAGGGGAAGGAAAAAGGATAGAGGAAAGGGCTCAGGGAACTATAGGAATTCTAGGAAGTGCATATCCAAATACAAACTTGTAAAGATAGAGTGCTAGAATTTTGGAAATAAAGGACATTTGAAGAAAGACTGCAGAGATCCAAAGAAACAAAGAGATGGACAACAAGAGAAAAATCAGGAAGCAAATGTAACATGTGATGTGTTACAAGATGATTTTATTCTTTCTGTAGATAATATTTATGATTCTTGAGTAGTAGATTCAGGGGATTCATTTCATGCCACACCCCATAGGAAACATTTTCTAGATTGTGTTCAAGGTGATTTTGGATAGGTTCATTTGGGTGATGATGCACCATGCAAAATTTTTGGAATGGGAAAGGTAAAAATAAAGCAAAGGAATGGAAACCAATGGCTGTTGAAATAGGTAAGACATGTTCCATACCTAATGAAAAATCTAATTTCAAAAGGGAAGTTGGAAAATGAAGGTTGTATATCAATATTTATAGATAAGATGTGGAAGTCACCAAAGGATCATTGGTGATAGAAAAAGGAGAGAAGGTAGGTACATTGTATTTATGTACTGGTAATACTGACTCTTCTATCTCTTTAGCTTCTACAGGAGTGGATACAACACTATGGCATCATAGGCTTGGAAAAATGAGTGAGAAGGGGATGCAGATACTTCACAAAAGAATTTTTTTTCTAGATATTAAAAAAATTGATTTGGATTTTTGTGACCATTATGTTTATGGAAAAAAGAAGTGATTTGTATTTCTCAGAGTTGGAAAAGAAAAGAAGAGTGAAAGGTTAGATCTTGTGCATACATATGTATGAGGAAAATATCATGTATCATATCTTGGTGGATCTCGTTATTATGTTACTTTTATTGATGATGCAAATAGAAAAACTTGGGTTTATTGCATTTGACAAAAATCTGATGTTTTTTATATTTTTAAGAAATGGAAAGCTTTGGTTGAGAATGAGACAGGTAAAAGGTTGAAGTGTCTCAGATCAGAAAATGGAGTTGAATATTGCAGCAAGGATTTTGATGATTATTATTCATACCATGGGATTCGTAGAGAGAAGACAGTTCTAGGAACACCACAAGAAAATGGTGTGTCAAAAAGAATGAACAAGACAATCATGGAGCATGCAAGGAGTAGGAGAGTGCATGTTGGTTTCCCCTTACAATTATGCACAGATTTTGTAGATTCTGATGTTTACTTAATAAACATATGACCTTTAAGCTCTTGGGATGGTAGAATTCCAAAGGAATGGACAGGTAAAAAGGTAAACTGTTCTTTTTTGAAGACTTTTGGTTGTGAATCATTTGTCCATATAGATAAATAAAATAGAATAAAGCTCAAGGAAAAATCCAAGAAGTGTACATTTATTGTATACGGTGTTAATGATTTTGGTTATCACTTATGGGATTATGAAAATAATAAAATCATTAGGAGTAGATATGTCATATTCAATGAGAAGGTCATGTACAAAGACCAGTTCTAGGGAAAGAAATAGGAAAAAGAAAAACTAGAATACACAATGCTTGATCAGATCACTGTAAAATAAATTCCAAAAGAACCAGAAAATCAAAATGTACAACAACAAGAGAAACAGGTACCTCAAACTCCTGCAAGTCTTGTTATAAGATCTACCAGGTTAAGTAGAGCCCCTGAACGATACTATCCTTCATTGTATTATTTATTGTTGACTGATTCTAGTGAACCAGAATGTTATGAAGAGGCAATGCAGGTAGATACTAAAAAGAAGTGGGAGCAAGGAATGAAAGAGGAAATGGATTCCTTGGTAAATAAACACACCCGGGACTTGGTTCAGTTGCCTGTAGGAAAAAGAGAATTGCATAATAAATGGGTATACAAGTTGAAGGAATAAGATGAAGGAAAAAAGAAGTACAAGGCTAGACTTGTTGTAAATGGGTTTTCACAAATGAAAGGTATAGATTTTGATGAAATATTTTCTGTTGTTGTTAAAATGACTTCAATTAGGACTATTTTAAGTCTTGTGGAGGTAGAAGATTTGAATCTTGAATAGTTAGATGTAAAAACAACTTTTCTCCATGGGGATTTGGAGGAAGATATTTATATGCATCAACCACAGGGGTATGAGATCAAAGGGAAGGATAATTTAGTATGCAGGTTGAAGAAGAGCTTGTATGGCCTAGAGAAAGATTCAAGGAAGTGGTATTTGAAGTTTGACAGGTTTATGACAGAACAATGTTATAGTAGATGCCAGTCTGATCATTATGTTTATTTTAAAAGGCTAGAAAATAGAAGCTATATTATCTTGATATTATATGTAGATGACATGATTATTGTAGGGTCTAATATGAAGGATATAAATGTTCTCAAGAAGAAATTAAATAATTCATTTGTAATGAAGGATTTGGGTGCTACAAATAAAATCCTTGGTATGAGAATAACAAGAGACAAGAAAAATCACAAATACACATTGTCTCAGGGTGAGTACATAGAGAAGGTGTTGGAGAGGTTTAGAATGCAGAATGCAAAACCAGTTAGTACAACTTTGACCTACCATTTCAAATTAACTAAGGAAATCTGTCCCAATACACAAGAGGAGGTAAAATACGTGTTGAGGGTCCCTTATTCATCACCAGTTGGTAGCTTGATGTATGCGATGGTTTGCACAAGACCAGATATTGCACATGGAGTGGGATTTGTGAGCAAGTATATGAACAATACAGGTAAAGAAAATTGGGAGAAAGTAAAGTCGATTCTCATGTATTTGAGAGGTACTGCTATTCATACATTATGTTTTGGAGGTTTAGACATTGTTCTAAAGGGATATGTTGATTCATATATGGAAGATGATAAATATAGCAGGAGGAGCACCACAGGGTATGGTTTTAGTCTAGGTGGAAAAAAATAAGCTGGATTTCGAAACAGGAAGAGGTTGTTGCACTTTCAACAATAGAAGAAGAGTATGTTGTTTCTACAAAGGCTAGTAAATAAATTATTTGGTTACATATGTTTATGGAGGAATTGGGAAAGAAGCAAGAGAATAATAGGTTGTAATGTGATAGTGAGAGTTCCATTCATATTGAAAAGAACTCATCCTTGCATTCAAATACTAAGAATATACATATCAGTTACCATTTCATACGATCTATCTTGGAACATGGACATTTAAGGTTGGAAAAGATACACACTAGCCATAATCCTACAGACATATTAACTAAGGGAGTAACTAGGGAGAAACTGAGTTCCTGCTCAGTTTCATTTGGTCTTCAAGAATGAATATGCAGATGAGAAATTTTCCAGGTCCAAGAAGGATCATAGTCTAGGATATACAACGACGGTGGATTTGTTGATATCAGTCTCCAAGTGGGAGATTTTTGGTTGTGGAGCCTGATTATCTTCTTGATTCATAGGTATTTGTTTTTAGACTTGTTTATACCCCATGAATACTTTAAACCCTAGAAGAATGTACACTCATCCACGTGGGGGAGTGCAAGGGGGGCTTACCCCCCTTGCGGGATCTGAGGGAAAGCGAGCCCCTCGCAAGGGTTTAGGGGACAAAATTCCCTGAAAGAAAAATTTCCTTGTAAATGTATACTGTAATTTCATTGTAAATCTAGTTCGTTCATTATAAGGTCGCAAATCTGATGGTAGAATTTATGTTAGGGTTTTCTTCCCTAGAAGGAAACCCTCTTTTATGAGGGAAATGTATTGCGGGTATGCATCATTTTGAATATTGTATTTCGAGTGAGGAGACTCTAAGAGAAAGAAGAGAAAGTTACAACGGGTTTGTTGTAGGCTGTATCCCTTCATTTGGTGGACAATAATAAGGGAAGGACCTGGAAATTTCTTCGGTTGGACGTAGCCCACACTAGGTGAACCACATATATATGTGTCTCTATTGTATTGTGTATCTTTTGTGTTTTATTTCCACATTTGTTTTATTTTATTGATCCTTGATCTTGTTTTTATAACACATCTCATCCTCCCTATAATGAAGTTATTACAATATGAATGAGAGGAGAAAGATGATATGAAGAGAGGGATAAATAAATTGATAGAGGTTCAACAAAGAAGGGAACATGTACAAACTAAGTCTCAAATCCATCAAGAAATAATGAAGAAGATATTTGAAAAAGGAGCCAAAGAAAGAAATTTCACGACAAGAGATATGATCCTGAAATGGAAAGCCAGAAGATAAGCCAAAGGAAAGCATGAAAAATTTGATAATATTTTGGTTCGGCCTTTCCAATTTTCTATAGTACAAGACAACAATACTTATGAGTTGGCTTACCGAGATGGAGAATTGTTGGGGAGCTGTGTAAATGGGATATTCCTCAAGCAATTTTGGTAGTAATTATCACTATATAGTTTTATGACCCTATACATTAATATTTAGTTACGTTTTTGTACTACACTTTTCATTTCCAACTAAATTTCCACTTTCAGTTATAGTTCTAAGTAGATAGGATCCTAATTTGTAAGTTGTTGATCATTTTATTTTTACAAATAAAAAATGTTTCACAAGATGTGTGTGACCAATTTTGAATATAGACTCCATAAAAAAACAAAGGAAGGGATTAGTTCTATGGTTCTTTGTGGATCATAGGTATATATTGTCCTTGTTGGAGCCAATGTTAGTATGAGATCCAAAATTTTGCTAGGCACTGGGTAATTTTTTACGCAAGAGAACCTGATTTGGAGGAATATAGGATAGATGGGATTAAGTTCTAGGCCCTTGGACAAATAAATAGGACAAGGGGGCTTGAATGAAGGTGAAAAGGGACAAAGAAAGATCCTCGGTGCCTAAAAATGAGTTTATGTGCTTGACAAGAAGGAAAAGGGGCCTATCTTAACCCAAAACAAGTTTTAAAATCACCATTGAGGGGATTATAGTTTGAACCAATGGATGATACTAAGGAGCAGGGTCCCATGTGATAAATACATCACAAAAGAGGGTAAATCAATCACCCTTGTCACACATCACATTGCGAACATGTGAGGGCCTTAAAGCTCCTTTAGTGATGCGACGATGGTTTACACCTGGACACATGTCCTTCTTTCATTGGTATTACATGGGCCAGAGAAAATAAAAAACTACCATCGAGGGGCATGTGAAGTAGTTTGTGGTTTTGAGGAAAACTACCAATCACCCCCATGACACCAAGCACACTCAGAAGTTGAAACAACATGCCCCTGACACTGACAAGTCACACCACGTTGGACCCGAATACTAGTAAATGATAGGTAGGCCTACAAATATGTCATCCATCAATACCCTTAAAAAAATTCCACATGCATAGGAGGGACCCACTTGAAACTACTAAAGGCGCCAATGGATGACCATAAGCCCAATGACATGTGGCCTTTCACTCGTGCCACATAGATGCCACCTTGGACCAACATGAGGTTGTCACATATTTTTGGGGTCCTACTTATGTCATACATGACATCACTCAATTTTCATGCTATTGAAAATTGAAAGGATTTAACCAATGATATAGCGACGTGTGACACTTGGAAATTGAAATAAGACAAAAAAACCCTCATTGGGCACAATTATCACTATGTCCAAAGTGCCAAGTGCACATTTGAGCTCTTGAAGAACTGTGATAGTGCCCTCCTATACAACTTACAATGGTCGAAACGATAACTCAGTAACTGTCTATATACTTACATTGATTATTTATAAGTAATTTTTCTCTTAATCTAGTAAAGTGGCCACCATCCTAAGCCTTAACAATCCTCAATCATCCAAGAAACCCATCCCAACTAATGAGCCCTTGATTTATAGAGATATTGATATTTTCAACCCGATCCTATCATTTTCAAACTTATGACCAATCATTCACAGTGCTCAAACCAATTCAAACAATGACCAAGATTACCTACACCTATGGGAATCATACCTGGAACGATCCAACATCCCACAAACATTCAATTTCCTTAATATTTTCCACTAGTGCACTACTAATTATCATGATTATGAAGGAAAATTAATTTATACATATGTATATAGAATTATTTGCACCATATCACGAGACTCTCTTTCCAAAATGCTCCATTTTTTTGAGGCCCCTTACGAAAATTTGTAAGATAGCACCCTAGAGGCAAAGTATCAAGTGTTGTCCTAGTTTTATAAATAAAGTATTTCAGGTAATCTATCATCTCCCAATACCCCATTACCAACTACTCCATCTCCTTTCAAATCCAACATGTTTCCTAAAATCACTAAACAAGATGTGGCCATAATTTTCCAAATCCTAGGGTATGATCATGAAAAATTAGTTGATGAGACTATCCTTGGCCTTTTCTCTCTTATATGGTCCCCAAAATCCATGAATATCCCAAATTTTGACTATTTTCATCTGCTAGAGGAATTCATGCAAGCTCAATTAGAAATTTTTCATAGTACCAGATCTTTTAGATACCAATCTTACCTGGTATACCTCATTGTATCTCAAAACCACCCATGTTTTGAGGCTTGGGGAATCAATATTAAATATGAATATAGAAATATTAACCCAATTATTGAATGGACTTGTGAGATGAAGAAACAAGAGAAAATCATAGGTTTTATCCTATATGTAAACAAATACATGAATGCCATTTACACTCTAATACATGGCACTCCACTTCCAAGAGTAATCCCCGAGTTAAGGTGAATGTTATAGCTGAAAAAGGATGCTAGGATAGTGGATTGTACCTATATAAATACCATACCATCATCAAGGTATATTTCTTTGATAAATAACCCTATAATCTCCCTATATTCTTGACACGAAGGATTTTTTCCTTGGAATATATCAGGAAACAAATACTAGCAGATCATTTCCTATTTGGTAAACAAAGAAAGGCCATGAATTTCCCATTACCATAGGAGTTTTGTCCCCTGTTTTTTTAGCAAAGTAAATGTTTCTCTACAGTAGAAAAGAAACTCAAGAAAGTTTATTTTGAAAAATATGAGGGGTGCTTATATGATCCACATGGTGTCATGTCAACAAGGAATCACACCTTCAAGCATTATCCTAATGCTTTCATAGAAAGGAATCAAAATATAGAGTCCTGGGAGGAAATTAGACATATCCTTGGAAGTACAATCCCCAACCAAGTTTCCTCATCAACCCAGGCTAGCACAATCCATATTACCCAAAATGTAAAAAGAAAATTCTCAGAGATGCAGTCATGAATGTATGTATATGATCAACACAAAAAAATTCCTAAAGGAGATGAATAAATGGAAACAAAGGATAGTGTGACATGGATCATGGATAAAGGGAAAGGAATATTTGTTAGGAAAACAAGATCGTGGAGAAAGAAAATGAAAACAAGTGCATAAATAAAACATAGAAGATAGAAGATACAATAGAGACACAGATATACATGGTTCACCTAGTGTGGGCTATGTCCACCAGAGAAATTTATAGGTCCTTCCTTTTTATTATCCATCAAATGAAGGGATACAACCTACATCACACCCATTGTAACTTCCTCTTCTTTCTCTAACAATATTCTCCCTCAGAATTACAATATCTGAAATGATGCATAGCCGCTATACATTTCCCTCATAAAAGAAGATTTCCTTCTAGGGAAAAAAATCCTAAGATAACTTCTATCATCATAAATGTGAACTTATAATGAATAGTCTAGAATTACTATGAAATTACTATATACACTTAAAGGGGGGAGAAGTCGCCCCTGAAATCCCCCTGCGTGGAAGGGTGTACAATCTTCATGGCATATAAACATGGCTGAAAACAAACACCTCTGAATCAATAATATAATCAGGCTCCACAACCAACAATCTCCCACTTGGAGACTGATCACAACAACTCCACTATTTTTATACCTGCTGGACTATACTATACTTTGGACCTAGAGAATTTCTCATCTTCACCCTTATGCTTGAAGACCAACTGAAACTGAGGAGGAACTCATTTTCTCCCTGGTTATACCCTTTATTAACATTTCTGTAGGATTCTGGCTAGTATTTATCTTTTCCAACTGCAAATATCCATATTCCAATATGGATTATATGGAATGGTACTTGAGTTGTAAATTCTTATTCTTTGAATGGAAGGATGAGTTATTTACAAGATGAATGGAACTGTCACTGTCACAGTACAACCTTATATTCTCCTTCTTCTTTCCCAATTCCTCCATAAACATTTGTAACCATATAATTTCTTTACTAGACTCTATAGAAAAAACATAGTCTGCCTCTATTGCTTAAACTGAAAAAAACTTTTGCAGTTTTGAAATCCTAATTATTGTTGTTTGACCTACAGTAAATACACACCCCGTGGTGCTCCTCCTGCTATCTTTATCACCTTCCATATATGAATCCACATATCAATGTAGAAAAATTTCTTGACCTCCAAAACATAATGCATGAGTAGAAGTACCTTTCAAATACCTAAGAATCCACTTTACTACCTCCAAATTTTCTTTACCTAGATTGTTCATATACATACTCACAACTCCTACTACATGTGAAATATATGGTCTTTTGAAAACCATCGCATAGGTAAAAATTCCAACTACTGATGAATAAGGGACTCTAGACATGTATTCTATCTCCTCATGTGTCTTCAGACACATTTCTTTGGTTAATTTTAAATGGTTGGCCAAAGGTGTACTAACTATTTTTTCATTTTTCATTCTAAACCTCTCCATCGCCTTCTCTATGTACTCACCCTGAGACAATGTCAAATTGTGATTTTTCCTATATCTTGTTATTCTAATACCAAGGATTCTCTTTGCATCACCCAAATCCTTAATCACAAATGAACTAGATAATTTCTTCTTGAGCACATTTATATCCTTCATATTAGACCCTACAACAAACATGTCATCTACATACAATATCAAGATAATATAGCTTCCATTTTCTATATTTTTAAAATAAACAAAGAGATCAAAATGACATATACTATAACCTTGTTCTGTCATAAACCTGTCAAACTTCAAATACCACTGCCTTGGAGCTTTCTTTAGGCCATAAAATCTCTTTTTCAACCTGCATACAAAATTTTCCTTCCCTTTGACTTGATACCCCTATGATTTCTGCATATAAATCTCTTCCTCCAAATCCCCATGGAGATTTTTTTTTTTTTACATGTAACTATTCATGATGTAAATCTTCTATTTCCACAAGACTTAAAATAGTCCCAATTGAATTCATTTTAACAACATGAGAAAAAATTTCATCAAAATCTATACCTTTCTTTTGTGCAAATCCCTTTACAACAAGTTTAGCCTTGTACCATTTTTTTCCTCCATCTTCTTCGTTCAACTTGTAACCCCTTTACTCTGCAATGCTCTTTTTCCTACAAGAAACTAAACCAAGTCCCAATTTTGGTTATTTACCAAGGAATCCATTTCCTCTTTCATTCCTTGCTCCCACTTCTTTTTAATGTCTACCTACATAAAAAATTCGGTTTAAACATGGTCATTATTATCCTTACTATCCCAAGGAAAATGGACAAGTAGAGGCGGTGAACAAATATCTCAAGACCATTTTGCAAAAAACTCTTAGCTAGAGAAAATCTGACTGGCATCTAATTCTTTACCTTCCGCTTTGGAAATATTGAACCTCAGTTAAGACTTCCATCGGTTTTTATCCTTTTAATTTAGTACATGGTGTGGAGTCGATCATTTATATTGAATGTGAAATCCCTTCCCTTAGACTGTAAATTAAGCTCCTACCTGACACTTTCGATCTTGAATAACGCTTCATACATCTAGAGATCCTAGATGACCAATGTTGATATGCATCTACGTCTATCTAAGTGAATAAACAACGTGTCAAGGTCCAATATGATAAGTCTATCTGTCCTCGAAAGTACACTGAGGGTGGCATGGTCCTCTTGTATGACCAAGTCAAAGAACCACTGGGGGTAGGAAATTTCAACCCCATGTGGCATAGTCCTTATATCATGCAGTGTGTCTTAGAAAAAGGAGCCTATGAATTGGAATATTATGAAGGCAATATGTTGTCTGAACCCATAAATGGGCTCTACTTGAAAATATATTACGCTTGAGTCTCAAGCTTGGACGTAACTCTTTTTATACTAGTGTATCTTAGTGTATATATATTTTCCTTTTTTTCATCGGCTTGCTTATTGAGTTTTCCTTTTTTTGGAAGATGTCAATGGAGTCTTCAGTTTACCTAGGATTCGGATATGGTGCGAGTCATGATACATGAAAATTGTCTTCCATTGCTTGGGTCGTTTACTCACCCGAGGGTCAACTGGTGTCTTCAGGTGGCATTTTTCTAGGGCCATCAATGAATAATGTGGTTGAATATAGCATCGTTATAGAGATTTTACGTAATACCATTTCACATGGTGTTTTATATTTAGAAGTTATCCTGGACTCTCAGTTAGTAGTATGTCAGCTGAACAACAATTACTGTGTGCGAGACCCTACTCTACTCCCACTATTCCTACAGGTAGAAATTTTGGAAACACATTTTGATATTATTACTTATAATCACATGCCTATAAGTTCTAATTATGTATCTGATGCATGTGATAATTATGTTTTAGATTGGAATTTGTCACATAACTAAAGTAAAGAAAACACATCCATCAATGTACACATTGTAAAATATAAGTAAAGTCGGAGACCAATATTTTTATATTTCATCTCTCCAAAAATATGGTTCCATAGTACAAAATAGGGCTTACACCCTCAAAATACATATATGAGTGGTTGATACAATAACCAAAAAAACTATGCATGTGGCACTGGATGTGTATCATCATAGCATACTATGATGTTTATGAGACAATGGAAGAGTTGCAACCACACACGGGGCACACCCACGACCTGTTGTTGCATAGCCTCTGGCAGATCCTGTGCCTCAACCATAGGAATCATGTGCATCAAACGAGACAGGTTCCCCTCCACATTTTGAAGCACACTATTCGCATCTCCCCCCCTGACTCATATCCCCGGTTCCTCCGAAAATGTTATGGGAATCCTTCTGGTCATTGCAAACCCACATCTGTGCAAAAAAGTAATTGTCAATATTAGACACTGTCAATTTTTTTATTTTTTTAATTCTCTTTGAAAAACACAAAAAAATGAAATATATAAAAATATATTTACCTATATCACCATAGGTAGAGCCTTTTGGCAATTGAATGTCTAGATCTCCTCTATAGTCGATCCCTGCATAAGGGTAGTCATCCAAGGATATCACTTGTGAATGCCTCCAGAATAAGAACTCATCATTGTAGGGGGTTGGCACCCTACCACCTACCAACCGCCTCATCACCTTGGTTCATCATGACACAACTGGATCATGCAGTCTATGTGGAACAATATCGACTCTAGGGCTCAATCCTAGAACCCACTCAAAGAAAAAAATACACAAGATAAATGTGAACCCAAATTTCCTCTTCCTACCTTGTTTGCAGTCTGTCATCTAGCTCTTCATGTTAGCTAGTAGTGAGGGGCACCAATAATAAAATGTGGGTCGTAAGCACTCCACTGAATATAACATAAGTGGCTTTGATGCCTAGTTCAATGAGGCCGACCCTATGATCTGTGTAAGCATGAGAACAACGATCTTCAAACTTAGGTTCTCGATCATCGTGATGGGTAGTTGGATCCATACTTTTTCTATGCCTGCAACATAGTGGGTGGTAATGTAATATTCTATATTCATAGCACCCCCATCCCACTAGGATTTGATGTTCACCACCTCACCCCGACGAGACAATACTCTAAGGAAATAGATGTCCTCGAATTCAATTCTCCATGGTTTCCCATTGATATTGAAGGCCTCTATATCCAGATCCCAAAAGTTCACCATCATTTACAACAACCTCACTTGATCCCTCATTCCTTTGAGAGCCCAAAACTTGTAAAGACCACATATTCTTAGTTCTAATTGGGCCCCTAGATCTTTTTCCACTGCAACATCAACTTCCTCGTGCTCTCTTTCTCTCCATTCAAGTACCATCCTGCAAGAGGAAAACCATTTTTTTTAGTCAAACTCTTTAAAAAACTAGTTTGCAGACTTCTACGTGGAATGTTGTGTTAACAGTTGCGTGTAGCGCTGCAGATACGCGGGATTGATTTTACCTACCCACGTACATGCCTCCATATACATGAACCGATGAGATACAACTTGAGCACACCCTAATTCCTAAGTTACGCCTTAAAAAACTCAAAAAATTGGGACTAATTTGAAATTATAAGACACTAGAAATGATAAGGAGGAAAAGGGTACTTACTTGATCTAGAGGGTTTTCAATTCTATCTCTCATAGCTCTCGCAATTGACACTTGAATATTGTAGGAAAATTGGTCCAAAATGCACTATGTGGGTTAAAAAGTCAAATGGTATGGTAAAATTGGTTATTTTTTACTATTAGTAGAAATTTTTTAACCACTTTACATAGTGTTTTCTACTGTTTTGGCCTAGTGGACTAATAGTGGAGTGGAAGGAGTTGGTTTTGGTGGTTTTGTCTAGGTATTTTCTTGGTTTATAGTGTCATTTCACCCTTTCATGACTCTGGAAGGTATTTTCTTTGACCAACATATAGGATAGGTTATCACTCCATCTTTCATTTATGCATTATCCTATGATTGTGATCCATATTCCTTAGGTACAAACCCATTTATTAGTGACCAAAAACCTCCTTGCTACTACTACAAGTGTCTTTATTGAGTGGTAGAGGCTTACCAAACATGGGTGCCCTAATTAGAACCTTTGTGCCATCTGGTGCCCATGCAAAGATTATTCCATAAAGACGAGGAGTCCCTTAAAGTTCCAATATTACTTTACATTCGAGCCTCATATTATTACTCATAAGCATGCTGACCTATACCTATGGGACTCCTGTCGAGTATTGTTTAAGCTCTTTTCCAACTCTCTTAATAAGAGAAAATATTTCCAAGTGAACTTGCCTCTTTCACACTCGTTAATTGGATTTGAAACAAGCCAATCACGTCTATTTGGTGTAAGTTTAACTGTTTTTCGGACCAAGTAGACTAATTTCAAAAAGGTAATACTCTAGTCACTAGTGGCTAGAAGAGTTCTCCTGGGTATTGTTTTATACTTTTTTGGGCCTAGGGGACTAAATTCACAAAAAATGACATTCTTTGGAGTTAAGTTGTAATTGCATCTCATTCTCTTGCTTGTAGTATTCAGCCTATTTTAGGTTCCCACTTTTTCATTATAAGCTTATTACTTCAGCAATTTGCATCACTAGTCAAGTAAAGCCTTGTTTATATCCTTTGCTGATTGAAACCGCGTACCCTAGGGGGGGAAATTCCCCCAAGTGTCCATGTCCTGCATGGACCTCCTTGCATTGAGCATAGGTATGTTCCACTGTTGGAACTAGTAGCTTAATTGTGACACTTGTTTCCTCCTCTGTATAATAACATTCATTTGTCTATGAAAAAACAAAAAAAGACGGGTGGGAAACGAATATTATCTCTTATTGGCAACACTCCTGTCGCCTTTGAACAAAGAACAAAATTTTCAGTCCACTTTTCATCCAAATTTTGGGTTTAGCATGACCTTAGGAAGTTGATCTCGTTACTTATATTTTACTCCTCTGACTGGTTACTCTTCAAGTCCCTATGGAGAGATTGATTGGTGCTTCCTACATCACAAAGTTTCATTATCAAGCCTATGTTTTCGAAGTCCTCCATATGTCTCATGCTCTTGTTTAAAGGATTTCTATAAGCCTGTGTCGACCATTTCTCAGAACTCTTGACTTTCCATGTTGTCCATACCCTTAGTATGTCACAGAGTTACATGAAGTTGTAGTCCTATCGTGCACCCTGGTCCAGTTTCCATTATGGGTAAGTAACCTTGAACCCAAAAGTTGACATCTCCTGATTGGTTGTTGACTAGGGGGTTTCCCTTGTGTTCGACAATAAGAAATATATTCACACATTGGGATTCATGAAGTGTCTTGGATGTTATTAGCCTTATTGGTGGTTTCCTCACCTTTGTTGACAATTTTCATTTATTGGTTGTTATTCAGAGGGTCTTTTTTGTGCACTACTTTCATCTGGTGCATGTAAAAGACACACAAGGTCAATGGTTCGTGAATATCCTCGTCATTCAAGTTCCTCAAAATCATCAAGCTATTTCTTTGTGCCTTGTGTTGACTGATGAGAGATGCCTTAATGATCTCCTTTCAATGGGTCTCCTTCCATCGAGTTCAACTCATATATTCTGGAAACGAGACCTAGAGTCCTATGAGTACCTAGAGGCTTGCAGTCTTCACTAGCAGTTTCTCTCTCCATCGATAGTTGGGAATACATAAATTTCTCTTGATCAATGGATTATTCAATTGTTCGACCTCAACAAATTTATTTACACTTGTAATAATGTACTCAGTGCCTTGATACCTACTTTCATTATCGATAGGTTGTCTTGTGTTTCTTAACGATATATCTTAATGACCAGTAATCAAACGAAGTCTCATATTGTTCGACCTCAACTCCTTTATTCACATGATGTAGAATTGCACCTTTGGCAAATCATGTAGAAGACTTAAAGACATCAATTTATAGTCACAACTTTCCTAAGTTGTTGCTATCATTCATTGTACTGGTACGTAGATGACTTCAGTGATCATGGGAGATCAAATTTTACTCCATTGTATACATATATCTTCATATTTATTTTGATATTAGTTTTCACTGGGACTTGTTCATGACTATGACAGCCTATAACATGTATCTACTTTGTATTTCCTATTCATGGCCATGAACAGTTGTTTTGTATATTTACACATGGATCCGCAGTGTAATTCAATTGGCAACCATGTGTACAAAGTCATTATGAATTGTAATATTCTCATGAGCAACTAGTTTTCCTAGTTGGGTCTCCATTACTCCACTTCTGGGAATTATAATGTATTTCAGCCATCGCAGATACTCCTCTAACCTCACACACTAGGGGGAATCTGTTATAGCAAGATTTTCCTCAACCCATTCAACTTTCTCAGAAGGCCTTTTTTGTTTCCCTATGTAGACTTGAAGTCCCCTTTTGCACTTCCCAGAGATAAAAATCATATTTTTCCACATATATGCACCCTATCAATTATACGTCATGCATATACACAGGTTGCACCACTACAACGTGCGTACATCGTGTTTGGTGCTCAAAATTTAAAATTGTGTCAGGTTTCCATGTCACATCACGAGATCCATGATCCTTTACCTTCCATATACTGGAAATGTTCCAACTCGGACCTTCAATTCCATTTGAAAGATGTAAGTGGGCCATATCCAAACCATGGAAGAGGAGAAAAATTCAACTTTTGAGAGAAAAGTTACTCTGGATAAATTATTCACTTCATATTGTGTCTGTATCCCTTTGTCCTTTAAAGTCTCAACAAATTGTTCAACCCCCAAGCTCTTCCCTCTTTAATGGAAAACCTCATTGTCTCTCTTATGTGAGCTTGCCTTTGGTGGAGGCCCAACTGGAAGGAACTTAGTTTCTCGGTTCTGAGACGTACCGACATAGAATTTTTTCATTCATACACTTTTGATGATCATATTTTAATAGAAATACTCTTTTCTTGTCCAATTAATATCTTGCAAATATTTGAATTGTTATTCCATGGCCATATTTGTTATAAATGTTGATGGATTATGTTATTATATGTGCTAACAATATATATTATCACCATCTTCTTATGTATCTTGGTTGTTGATGACAAGTTGCAGGTATAAAGATTTGAATCGAGTGCTCAATGGTGGTCTTCATCGAGCGTCTAGATGAGGCAGGATCTTTATCTTGTCTTGTTAGAATTTTTGTTTATATAGAATCCTTGAGATTATAGTTGATTTTTGCAGTCATTCCATCCAAAAAAGAGGTTTACTCCATTCCATAGAGTGATTTTCCTCGTAACAACTTCGAAAGAAAGTTTAGTAGTGATGAAGGGAACAAAGGTTGATAAACTTTATAAGGTGGAAGGAAGTACTAAAGTTTCATTTGAGGAAGCATATGTATCTTTTTGTTTATGGCAGAAGCAACAAGGTCATATGAGCAATAAAGAGTTGTAGAACTGTAAGTTTCTTCTAGACTAGTATCTTTGTTTATGATTTTCTGCTTGTTTTATATCTCTGTTATTTATGATGATGGATAAAAGAGATGTAATGTGTGGGATACTACTAGCCACAATATCATCATTAACAAAAACATAGCTTGCATGGAGCAACCAAAAAGTTTAGTTTAAAATTGCAACGGTAATTTGTTTGCATGCTAGAGGATTCATTGTATGGCCTAATGGTACCGATGAAATTGTACAAGAGGTTTGAATCCTTCATGGTGAGACAAAATTTTTCTAGGGGTAAGCATGGATATACTGTTAATAGGACATTCACTATCTTGATGTTATTTATTGATGATATGCTCATTGAAACCAAAATCATGGTTGCGATCAGTAAGATAAATGTTCAGATGGACAAGACATCTTAGATGAAGGATCAAGGAGCAACAAAAAAATTTTGAGTACAGAAGTACACAGATACATTAATAATGGTAAGTTTTGGTTGAAGTTTAGTATGAACATCATGAAACCAGTTAATATCCCTGTTGCTTTCCATTATAATTTTTCTTCAAGTTTGGGTCATGTTTATAATGGAGAAAAAGTTATGTCTTGTATATTTCAATTTCGTAGGAGTTTTGTTGGATGCAATGAAATGGTTAACACTAGATATTTCACATTCAGTTGATGTTGTCAGACACATGGAAAATTCAGGTGGAGAAGTGAAATGGGTGCTTTAGAGTTTTAGAGGAAAATGTGTTACCTCTAACAATTTCAGTTGTTTAGTCTGTAGCAATTATAATTTACATTTTGTAGATATCCTGGATAGAAAGAAATCTACATCAACATATGTCTCAAAGCATTGTTTTGGAAGACATGTTGGAGGTGGAGTGATCCATCATAAAATATCTATTCTAGCAAATTGTATAGATCTGTTCACGAAACCAATGTTATTAGAGAAGTTGCACTAGTGTTTGGATTCTCTTGGCTTGCAACATAGGTGATGAATAAATTGGACAATGATATTTAGGTAAATTGTTGGTGGAGATTATTGATATATGCCAACAAATTTCCCATGATTTTGTGGATTGTATCAGATTTAGTGGCTCTTTTTATTTAGTTTGTTGTTGAAACAAATCACATAATGTGTGGATTCACATAAATGTAATCAATTCTATGTAATTGTTTCATTGTGAAGGGGTTTACCACCTCAAATCATTGTGTTAATTTGCATGATTGTTAATTTAAATCATTTTTTATTTAGTGTTCGATATTCTCATGTGTACCAAGTAGATTTGGAAAATACCTCCAAAGAACATTGGGATTCTATGGTAAATTTGTTAGGTTTTAATGCCCAAATTCACTAAACAAGTTCAATTTAAAGATGACAAAAGTGAGTATATAATTAATTATTGTTTTGAAATGTTCTTTTTACACTTAGTATGAGGGAAATGTGTAATTCCTTCCATGCTCAATATGGAGTTGACATGTGGCATTTAATAAAATTATCCATAACCAACAATATTTGAATGTCTACCCTACATAAAATATTTCAATATCCACCTGAAGTAAAAAAATTCAATTGCCATAAAAAAATTATTTGAATGTCCATATTAAGTAAAATATTTTAAT
>JASDQU010736923.1:113739-126572 GCA_032191745.1 Picea mariana | reverse complement strand
CTGTGGGATTCGGGAAAAAGATATATTATGATATATAATTCATCGAGCAGAATTTGCGGCTAAGTTAGTGGATGTTCTCTTAGATATCGATTTCCAATTTGCCCTTAGTTATAAAGGAGAAACCACTTCATTATAATAACATCTCATCCGGCGTTATTTCAGTGAAACTGGCGAAGGTAGCTGCTCAGCTATATTTTCGCAATGTAGTAATTTCCTGCAGAGTAAGACGTAACTTTGAAGCATTCAATATTCCACCATGCATTTTGGCAGCTTTTTATTTTGTCTCAGAGGTAGTAACGACAGAATCTGCTTTAAGCTTTTGGAACTGCACGCAGAATATTGGCCATACCCGACAAACCGCTGTCAAGCGTCGATAACGAGTTAAAGTCACCTTTGAGATGAATGTAAGATAATTTGACATTTATTTTTTCTCGAAAAACGACCACCAAAAATAAAATATGAATGTCCCTGGTACAGGATGGTTGGTTTTGGAGGTTTGTAACATGTAATGTTCCTGGAAACGAGAAATGAGAAACCAGAAATGAAATGTAAAAGAGTGACATTATGAGAAAGAATTTTTTTAGCATGTTTTTCTTTTTAATTTAATATATATATATTTTTTCTAGTACAAATATTTTAAGTTTTTTTTGTTTTTTAGGTATATGTTTTTGGGATATTGTTGGATTGCAGATTTAAGTGGTTAAATCTATGTAATTTGAGTGTCTGAATTTTTTTTTAGCAGGTTGAATCTATTTCTGTATTTATAAATACAATTTAAACAATAAAGAATTGTGATTTCTTATAAATTTGATTCCAACAAAAAAATATATAAAAAACCTAAAATAATTAAACAACTTCTATATTTTTATACTTTTATTTGATATGTTTTTTTACACTAAAAAGAAAGAAAACAAGCTGTAAAAGGTAATGAGAAAATTATTGTCTTCTCTATGATGAAAATAAAAATATCTGCAAAGTATAACTATGTTCTCACCCAATATTAGAAAAAACCAAGACATGAACACTGAACAACTTGAAGTAACAAAGAGAGTTTTGGACACTGTTACTCATCAAGAAACCCTAACGAGAAATAGGTACTAAAAACCAGGATTCTTACTAGTTTTTAGCTGAGTACTGGCTTGCCAATATATATCAAATTATTGAGTAGAGATGACACTTCTCACTCTTAAATAATATTAATAAAAAATTAAGTAATTTAATTTGTTTTTAATTTTAATATTATGTTAATTACTAGCACAGCGGTTAACTGGTTGTTGGTGAACGGGGAAAGGTTTAATCTTGCAGGGGGATTTCATACTAGGTCCCGTTGTATTCAATTCTTGTGCAGATAAAAAACAACGGATTAGCCTTCTTCACAATGCCTCACATATTAAGGGGCTGCTATAAGTAAACATGGCGTAAATGTAGATCTAATACTGTAAAATGATAAAAAGGTAATAGTGGAGTAAATTTGTAATTTCAATTAAGTTTTTACACATTAATTTCTTAATTGTATTAAGTAAATATTAATTGTAAGGCTTTCTATATAAATATTGTATTTAAGATGTGTTTTCAATTAAATGTAAAAAGAAAAGTTTCTACGTCTAAAGATTTGATCTCTATAATAACTCTCTAAAACCAGAGTTAAAATAGATCTAAAAATATTGTATTTAAGATGTGTTTTCAATTAAAATGTAAAAAGAAAAGTTTCTACGTCCAAAGATTTGATCTTTGATCTCTGTAATAACTCTCTAAAACCAGAGTTAAAATAGATCTATGCCGGTGTAACCTTATCTATTAAGAAAAATGTTTTTGAACTTTCCAAATGTATCTCCCTACATTAACAATTCCAAACTTCTCTCCCTACATTAACAAAAAAAATATTTGAAAACAAATTGATTTTATTTAAATGCACATTAGTAAAACACTTTCATTATTACCATTGGCAAACTCTCTATCAAATGTCTTTGACAGTGTGATAGCTCATCCAACACGGTAAAATAGATCTATGAAACCATGTTAGCAAATTAGAGATAAAATAAGGACAGGACACTATTGTGCTGCCTGAATTTTGAATAAGTCAAAAAAATACGAACTTAAATCTCCAGGGTCTAAGGAAGTTTCTGCTCAAACTGTTCAGAGAAGCCAAGGACAAATATTGTGACATATGACGATGGGCGTTCCGGAAAATGATATATAATTCATCTTTCGACGGAGACTCAGGATCAAATCTGCGTAAAGTTAGTGGATGTTCTTCATTCTCCCAGATATTCGTTTTCAGTTTTCAATTGGTTATAAAAAAAAAAGCCACATGATTGACCTACATCGAAGCCCGACGTTATTTCAGCGCATATGGCGAATGTAGCGGCGATATTTTCTCAACTATAGTGATTTTCCAATGACTAAGACTTAACATTCAAGCATTCATTATCGAACCATCCATTTTGGCAGATTTTTCTTTCCTTTTATTTATTTTTTAATCTCAGAAGAACTACCGGCCGATTCAATCAACTCTTGGAATTGAATGCAGAATATTGGCCATACCCGACAAACTGCTGTCAAGCATCAATAACGAGTTAAAGTGACTTTTGAGTTAAATGAAGAATGAGATACATCCATATCAAAGCTTTACAGCTGGTAAGATTTAAATATTCAATTGTTAGTTTCTTTACATTAATAGTTAATTTGAAGACCACATTTGATGAGTGTGTTTGGACGTATTGGGGTTAAGTGGTATACCTATATATACACACGGTGTCTTTGTCTTTAGTTTTCATTAACGATTTTTTTGTTGTTTAAATTGTATTTTCAGAAATGGATTCAGTTTACTAAAAATATCTTGAAAGTTTTCGAAGAATACAGAAATAACCACTCATATCTGTATAGAAAAATATCTCTCGAAAAAAACCAAAATTACTGTTATGCATATAAACTTACAACTAAGGTTGGAGCCTTTTCTACATCCATATCAAATCTACACGACTGGTAAGATTTAAATATCAATCACTGGTCCTTTATATTAATAGTATTTACTGCACACAGATTTTATTCAAAATAAACCTTATTTCAAGTCCCTTGAGACATACAGTGCATGCATTTATCTACAAGTATAATTTCAATGGACTTTTTTTTATCTCAGAGTTTAACTATACATTCTACTGTAATACTGCTTCTCTGTGCCCTTTATAACTGATGAACAATTTCAATAATTTTATACGTCTCGTTTCTGTGATCGAGATGTGAGAGTTGTACAGTTTTCATATGATTGTGCTTCTTAAAATGTTATTTACAAGGGAGGTTTTTTTTATGAAATTTTTTGAGGGAGCTTTTGTTTATGAATTTTTTTTATATGTGATAAAGCATTGAATTCAGTTGTTGCTCCCTCAGTCCTTGTTTGGAAGCTGAACCATTTCCAATGCTTATAGAATTGAAAATCATGATCTATGCGTGTGATCCTGTTTCTAGGTTAAAAAGAAAGTTGTAACATACAAAATTATAACTTAAACATCTTGTTGCTCCCTCAGTCCTTTTTCAGAAGTTGAGCTATTTACCATGTTGACAGAATCTCTTCTAAATATAGATATTTTTAAACTTCGATATCTATATACTTGTAACCTTATTCAGAAATTGAACCATCTCCCATGTCCACAGAACTTACACAGAATCTAGAAATTTTGAATTTATGATATCTATGCAAGTGAACTCTAGAAATTTTGAATTTATGATATCTATGCATGTGAGATCTATAAAGATTGATCTCAAAATACTTGTCTTTTAGTTCTACGGCTTTCTATGAATGATCTTACTTTAACTTTTGTTGTAAGGCCATGGCTGGTTAGCAACTCCATTAATGGAATTTGGAAATTCTTCATTTTTCCATAGCTTTAACTGCGTTTATGTATTCAATGATCAATGACAAATATCTTGTGAAGGTAGAGATGGATTTGGTGGGTTTGATACTGGATGAGGACATTCTGTTATGTCTTAAATTAAGTTTGTTGTATAGAAATTTGTGACTTGAATTAACGCTTTTACACTTCCTTATATGTAATGTTATTCTTTATATATTAATAGTTAAGTTTAAAACACTTATCAATGGTTATTTGTGGTTCACGATCATAAGGTTTTGAGCACGGGTGGTAGGGTCCATTGTGGAGGGTTAGGTCGAGTGATACCTCATTGATCACCACAAGATAAGAAGGTTGTTGGGTTAAGTGGAAAATAAGGATACTCCGATCTCAATACTTTTTCCACCCTAGAATGACTAGATTCTTAAGAGTAAAAAATGTGTAGTCAATTTGCAACTAGAATGTAGGAGGCAAAGTTGCACGAAAATAGATCTTGTATGTTTTCAGGTCTGTTTTCATCCACAAGGCTTAGAGTTTTCAAATCTCCTAGAGATAAGGGTTTTCCATGTGCTATAGCTCTCTGATATAGTGCAGAGTCAAACAATAGTACTTGGTCCAATATTTCATTGAACCAACTAAGAAGGATACACCGTACCCTTAGTTGTACTACCCATTACTGAGTTACTAGAGAGTATTTTCCTGAGTGTTTTTCTCGGTGACACTATAGTTGTCATGCGGCCAATCGATTCATCTACAACGAGTTTTAGGTTACCTAGGCCAGTATGTAGATAGGTGTTGTCTAATGCACTACCACTCGAAGGGGTACCAGTGGAGATTACAAGGGCTTCCAACAATGTGAACTTAAAAGTCTCTTGTATTTCCTGGATGTATGTTTCCCTCACTATAGATTTATGTGATGAACGATACATCACCATAGCTTAAAGACGCCGAAACACATCTCTCCCCTGAAAAAAATTACGCACAATCCATGCCTAGGAAAGAGCTTTGATACCACTTGTAATAAGCTTAACCTGAAATAGATAACACCACAAACAAAATATACCCCAAGAATAATCTGAACATTCAATACAGAGTAGAAATAAAATATTCATATCACTAAGAAAATTTTGTTTACTTGCCTCTTTGTGGTAGCAACCTCCAAAATGAGTGAAGCTTTCCTATAATAATACTCAAGACAAAATTTCTCATACCTCCTACTCTTATTTATATTAATTTTTTCTTCTAAAGAACATTCTAGAAGAAGATTTTTCTAAAAGTGAAAGCTTCTATTAAGTCTTCTTATATTGATTTGTTTGCATTTATTTAGTAGGTCTTATTAGTCCCTGCTGAAGGCGTAGAGTGAATACAATGATCGATACTTCGTTGACTTGATATTGGTTCGTCGTTTGACTACAATTTTTTGTATACTTTCTATTGTTCAAACTACAAAACTAAAAACATTATTTTTTATATAATAAAAAAACCCATATATGTCATAATCTGATTGGATGATAGATTTGAGGTCTTATTTCCCTTCACTATTCCCAATGAATTATATGTTTCCATATCCAAAGTTTTTATTATCTACGGTACCTTTTAAATTAGTACTATTCATACTGAAATGTTTAGATATCCAAAGTTTATAGTGATTGATAATTCATTGACTTTATATTAGTTTTTCATTTGACTACAAATTTTTGCATTATTTCTATTGTTCGAGCTACATAACTAAAAACATTATTTATTTATTTTTTTATTATAAAAAAACCCATATATGTCATGATTCAGTTGGATAATAGATTCGAGGTCTTATTGCAAGATTTTCTATTTCCAATGAATTATATGTTGCCATATCCAAGGTTTTTATCAGCTACAGTATAACAACAGATTTGAGGTCTTATTACCAAATTCACAATTGCCAATGATGGATATGTTGGCATATCCAAAGATTTTATCGTCTACAGTTTTTTGAATTTGTACTATTCATATTGAAATGTTTGGATATCCAAGTTCTGAACATGGATAGTCAATTTTTATATTACTTTGTCGTCTTAGTCAATTTTTTTGGAATAGTACTCACTGTTTGAACTATTGTTATTATTATTATTTTTTATTTTTGTATTACTATTATTATGTTTGATTTTTCTTTATTGTTGCGTACTTCGAGAGTCTTTGTCATTATTGCATACGTAAACAGGCCTGGCACACTGCATTCTTTCTTAAATGTTTTTACAGCGTGATGCCCTTCAACGGTTCTGACAGTCTTTAGTGTTTACCTAACAAACATCACAGCCTTAAATGTGTATTCTACAGATGTGTTACAATACAGTTTTGTTCCATTTTTTGATACAGTGTTGTTTGCAGTGAAATTGGGCAATATCATTCTTCACCGACGTTGTTGGTTCACTGGTTGATCCTTGTTCATTGGTTTGTTCGATGTTGCTTGTTGTTGTTTGATTCAACTTTTCAAAGTTGAGGTCCTATAGTTGCAGTTGGACCTCTTCATGGTTATTCATTGGTTCGTTGTTCTTTAACTTTGCAAGTTGTTGGACATGTTGTTGCGGTTTGCAAGTTTTGGATCTCCAATTTTATCATCTCTCATTGACAGGTAAGTTTTTCTACCATCGTTTCGTTGCTATTCACTTTTCCTGCTTGTTGTTTGCACCTTGCAAGAAAAAAAAATTCAATAGTAGGAGTCCTTGCCTTGAAATTTTGTTGCAGAACATCTTTCTGTGTGGTTGTTGCGACCAGAATCTTTTCTTTCTTCTTGAATTTCAATGTTCTATAGAGAACTTGCCTTTTTCGCAGCCATGGTGAGATCTAAAAAAGGAAACCGAATGTTCTCCTCTTATTTTCTATTCCTGGAAACCATGTGTTTTGTGTAGTTTTTTCCAGGATGTTCCCTTCCAATCGCACATGCAAACTTCCACGTCGTGGATATCGTGCAGTTTGCAAGTTTTGGAGTTGCGCTTCTCTTATCTCTCATTGACAGGTAAGTTTTTGTGCCATCGTTTTGTTGCTATTAATTTTTCCTTCTTGGTGTTTGCACCTTGCAAGAAAAAAATTTCAATAGTAGGAGTCCCTGCCTCAAAATTTTGTTGCAGAACATCTTTCTGTGTGGTTGTTGTGACCAGAATCTTTTCCTTCTTTTTGAATGTCAATGTTCTATAGAGAACATTCCTTTTTCGCATCCATGGTGACATATAAAAATTGAAACCAGATGTTCTCCTCTTTTTTTCTGTTCCTAGAAACCATGTGTTTTGTGCAGTTTTTTCCAAAATGTTCCCTTCCAATCACATATGCCAACTTCTACATCCTGGATATCGTGCCATAGCTATTTCCAAAATAACAATGCAAAGGGGTTTATAAAATGAATTCAGAGTTGTCACAAGGGGGAAACCATTTGCGAGGGTCTTCCGAGAGGGAATGCTTTACTATGTCTTGAAAAACATCTTCTTCCTATGAGAAGATTGTAGGATGCATGACATGAATAGGTTAAAAAATGATAGACCTTGAATAATCGATCTTTGTGCTCAACAAATTTATAGTGTTATTTATTTGTGTTCTCTCGTCTGTTTGGTTGACTGTTCACAATACATTTGTTTTCTTGTCATTTGTTGTCATGACTAGGCAGGATTGAATTTGACAAGAAGAAGGTTGAAGCATACATAGTGGGATTGGTACATAGTTCTGCGTTTGTAGTTTTTCTATTTCTTTTTTTTTGTGTTTTGTTTTTTTTTGTCCTTTCCTCTGTATTCATATAAACTGAAAATAGCTAAGAAACAAATTGAAAATCACAATTTAAGAGATGAAACAAGTAATCGATGTTTAGTCCTATGAAATAGATATAGACTCCATTGTACATGACAACATCGACGAGGTGTTGCATAGAAATGGCGTTTTTAGATTGGATTCATTCTCATATACTATAGGAGATTTCCTTTTCGATGCATTTTAGGTTCTACTGCATTTTTCGTTATTCCTCGACCGACCTGCACAATGGATTGATATATTATTTCTCGGGTTGTTTAAAAAAAAGGCAATGTTGAGGCATTGGAGTCGTATGAATACAAATTGGCATCTGATTTTCTTTGGCAGTTGCATGGAATACATGATGTCACTACTTATTTTTAAAAGATGCAGTTATCTGAATCTACAATTCTTCCTGCACATGAGAGGGGACTTTTGGGAGATACATTTTGTATATGGTGCGTGTCTAAGTGGCTCAATATATCAATTGGAATATGGTCATTGACAAGAAAAACAAGATATCTACTATTCAACAAAACTACATCTAGCGATTCATACGCCATCTTGTTCCATGATTCCAATCATGTCAGTGGTCATTATGAACCACTCTTGTATAGAAATTTATCCATATGAAATCTTGGAGGAACTAATATTTACTTGTCCCCCATTTGCAAAGACCATGAATTGCAATGGAAACATATTATGCATCATATACACTGTCATGGCTTGCAAATAGAAAAAATTGTTGCATCTGGTTGTGGAGATAGTCTGTTCAATGCAATTTGCTATTTTGTAGAAACAGAGTTCGATGTGCATTTGTTGTGCCTTTACACTGTACAATCCTTTTACAATGCAATTATAGGTGGCAACCAACAAGAATTTAGCTACTTGCATCAACACCTTTTGCCATATCTCCTAGAAAATATGTCGGCAATTGGAATTTGGAAAGAATACCTTGTAAACATGGAACTGGCATATGAAAAGGAAATGTAGAGGGTAGAATATTTTGTTTGCAATGGCTATCTATCATATTCAGAGAAAATATCCAATTCTGGTCAGCCATGCCAGATGACACTGTCCATTCCTAGTCTATTGATTCAAATTATGATCGAACAATTGACATCATCTCGTTGAAAATAGATACGAAACATATCCATTATCAACCTTTGATGGGAAATATCACTAGTTCAAGGTCCATTGTCCATGCTACCCAAACCGCATTGAATCTGCATACGCGTGGCATGCTATTCAATGAGAATGAAAGTCGTCCCAGTTCCGATGAGGACATATGAGGCTTAAACAAAAAACATAGACTAACTTATCACAAATTGAAAAAATTCATGCATGAAAATCGTCCCAGTTATGATGAGGACATATAGGGGTTAAACAAAAAATGTAGACTAAGTTATCACAACTTGAAAAAGGTCATACATGAGAGAAAAAAATAGATTGGTAGTATAGGAAATAATGTCAGTTCAGGGTCCAGTGTCAATGCCAACCAAACTACATTGAATCTGCATAAGCATTGAATGATATTTAATCAGAATGAAACTCATCCCAGTCACCATGAGGTCATCCTGGCCTTGAACAAGAAACATATTCTAAGTTATCACAAATTGAAAAAGGTTAGACATGAGAGAAAAAAATACATTACTACACTTCCTTCTAGAGAGAAAATGAGATATCACAACCTAAAAAAAATTGTTCATGCACAACACAACAAAAACAGGTACGGTCACATATCCCACAATGGTCATGGCACTCTTCGAGAGGAAACAATCACATTGCATGGGATAGAACCAACACCATGCACTACTACCAATGAAAACCAACAAACACATTCTAATCATACTTCCCTATGAAAGAAAGATGCAAGATAGACCTATATGAAGCAAATCAAAGACACTCCTTCCATTGCATGTGCAATTTGAAATCAATTGAATTTTGCAAAAAACACTAAGTCTTTCATGCCTAATTTGGAAGTAGAATACCTCCACTTGACACTAAATGATAAAACATTTTGCAGTGGAAAAATATGTCTTCCATGCAAACGCTCGCTTGAAAATGGAAAACTGTCATAGTTTGCAACGCCTGACCAAATAAGATGTAATACACCACTACCAAATGTAAGTGCACTTACAGAACTTGAAGAGATACTTCTGTCTCTACGAATTGCATTTTCACAAATCATACCTTGGGGATATAAATGACCCCAAATGGGCTTAACAAGATCAATTATTAATGTGCCTCTCCAACTAAATGTTGTGCAAAAAGACTTTCCACAATTCATTAGCAATACAATGAAAATTATTGTGGCTTTCAAAAGATGCTTGGAATACAAAAATGCATATCAGACAGGTGAAGTGTGTATGCTAGTTTTCATGAAAGAATTAAAATAATTATGTTCCAGGGCCCTATACAAAGCACATAACATTTGTATAAATGAGAACTGGAACAATGTTCTTGGAGAAGAGGATGACATCTCTGCACAAACTCTCAAAACTGCTAGTGAATTTGATAAAAGTGGTGAATCAGAAAATGAAACACCTGCTGAGACATTGATACATGGATTCATTGATTCACAATGCATTCACACTACATTCAACAAAGGCCAGTTACAAGGAATAAAGTTGTTGGCCAAGGATTTCAAGTACAAAGTAAAACTATAAAAAATCTTGAAATATGATATTGGATACATAGATTTCAAAAACATTCGCATCTCTCCTGACTATTTGCAACAAAACAAGAAAACTATTTTTGCAATGATTCGACAATTGGGACCGGCAACATTTTTCATCACATTTACAAGTGCGAAGAATCGATGGGATCCACTGGTGGTTGCGGTATCTGACTTGCATAGGAGCATGAAACGTAAAAAACAAACTGATACACTAGAAAATAATGACAATGACTACCTCATAAAAAAATACCCAGTGACATGTACTCGCTATTATAGACATAGAATAAATGCTTTGACATAATTGATATGCAATGATGAAACAATTTTCGGAAATATATCGGACTATTTTTTTGTGACTGAATTCCAGAATAGGGGGAATGAGCATGATGACACACTATTGTGGATAGAGGGTGCACCGATCTATGGAGCTGACAACAATTCAAAGATCGAGAAGTTTGTGGAAAAATACATAACATGCAACATAGATCATTTGGATCTAGAAATTGCCAAAGTTCATAGACATTATCATACAAAAGGTTGTAAAAAAAGAAAAAACTCACATTGCAGATACAACTTCCCCATGCCGCCAATGAGAATAACAAGAATCATAGAGCCACTTAGTTTAGAGGAGAATGTTGTCATTGAGAAATATAAATCCTTGTTCTCATTTCTAGAACAATGAGAGTTTGATGAGTTGATGAGCTTCGATGACTTCTTGATATAGCTAAATCTAACAGAAGATGAGTACATCCAAGTCATGCAATGTACGCTTAAACAACCAACAATAACTTTCCCATATCTGGAACAACAGTTTCTCCAAGGACATGCCAGTTATGTGGAATGAAAATACATATGCGTAGTATGTCCTGAATGCATATGTTGCAACATCATACAGTACCTCATATATGACAAAGGTTGACAAATTTATGACAAGTGCATTTAGAAGAATACACAAATAACATGAAAGAATTCATATTGATGCTATACAAATGATACGTACACTTGGTAATACATTACTTAATATTCAACAAATGTCTCATCAACAAGCAGTCCACATTGCACTTTCCCTGCCCCTCAATTGTATTTCAAGAAAACGTGTCATCATAAACACATCTCCACTTGAGAAAGGTGCATTTGTGCTTAAACCGTCGTCTTTGCTAGAAAAATAGTGTAACAATTTAGAGGACGTGTTATGTCTCTCTATTATTGATTATTACCTCCAGCATCCATCTTCTATTAAGTATATCTTCTTAACAAAATTTGTATCGCATTACAAAAAAAAATGGTGCACCCATATCAAAAAGGAAAAAACCCTATGTGATACGGTTTTTCAAATACAACAAACATACTGACTATGAAAGCCATTGTAGAGAAAAATTGTTGTTATATGTTTTGTTTGATGAAAATGAAAAGACATTAAAACATAACTTCCCTACATGAGAAACTTGGTCTGTTCCCTATGAGACTATAGTGCAAATCAATGAATCTAGATTTACATACAATGTTAATCCAACATGGGGTGATCTAGAAAGTGTATTTAATGAACTAAAAAACCTTGACAATCTTGATGAGACATTCGAAAACCAAAAAACAACTAGAACTCTCTGCGAGTCCTATGACTTGCAAGCAGATTTTCCTCATCCTCGAGCATGCAACATTGAAAAAAGTATCAATCTTGGTTTTCAAGTCACAACACATCCTTCCCTTATTGAGAATAATGAATACCATAGAATCAAAGGTCTGTTGAATCAAGAACAACAAACAATTCAAAAGGACATTGCACTTAAAAAACACTTGAACATGCACACTTCTGTGCACTTGTTCCTTACAGGCAGAGCAAGAACAAGTAAGAAATTCATAGCAAAATCACTATTCCAAATTCTTATATGAATCTATGATTCAAATAATTCCTCTAATCCTATGAAACAAAAGTGCCTAATAGTTGCATACACAGGAAAATATGTGTTATCTCCCAAAATAACACTGCTAGGTTTTCAAATCTGAAGTAATATAATGAGTCAAAAAATTTATTTCAACATTTTTTAGAGTATATTAGGTGGTCTATTTTCCAAGTGTATAGTTGAAAGAACCATCACTTTGGATGTTGGCTTGTTAGTTTTTGAATTACAGGTTTCGGTGGTTTAAGGGGTTTACCAAAAGACCACTTAACTACCGAAAGTGGACCTTTTCGGTGGATAAGAGGTGCATGGAAGAAGGCCCTTAACCACCGAAAGATTCTCCCATGTTCAAATTTAAAATTCTCATGCTCTCGCACGCGCAAAATGTCAAGTCCACAATGCACCAAATCAATTCCCAAGTCAAGCCATAGTTTAAGCCACGGATTATGGAAACTAAGTGCGCCCATGTCAATATTCGAATTGTGCGTAGAGATCAAGGTCTTGCGCCAAGTTTCAAATCTATAATTCATCAAATATGCAATCTGAAGTGGCAGAGGGAAAGAAAACACAGGTGTCGAATTTTCTTTTTGCAGATCGCCCAACAAATATTCCATTTGGCGTGTGATATGGCCGAGTAGAGACTGCATTGACAGATCA
>JASDQU010736923.1:72848-99554 GCA_032191745.1 Picea mariana | reverse complement strand
GATATCTATGCATGTGAGATCTATAAAGATTGATCTCAAAATACTTGTCTTTTAGTTCTACGGCTTTCTATGAATGATCTTACTTTAACTTTTGTTGTAAGGCCATGGCTGGTTAGCAACTCCATTAATGGAATTTGGAAATTCTTCATTTTTCCATAGCTTTAACTGCGTTTATATATTCAATGATCAATGAGAAATATCTAGTGAAGGTAGAGATGGATTTGATGGGTTTGATACTGGATGACTACATTCTGTTATGTCTTAAATTAAGTTTGTTGTATAGAAATTTATGACTTGAATTAACGCTTTTACACTTCCTTATGTGTAATGTTATTCTTTATATATTAATAGTTATGTTTAATACACTTATCAATGGTTACTTGTGGTTCACGATCATGAGGTTCTGAACACGGGTGGTAGGGTCCATTGTGGAGGCTTAGGTCGAGTGATACCTCATTGATCACCACAAGAGAAGGAGGTTGTTGGGTTAAGTGGACAATAAGGATACTCCGATTTCAATACTTTTTCCGCCCCGGAAAGACTAGATTCTTAAGAGTAAAAAACGTGTAGTCAATTCGCAACCAGAATGCAAGAGGCAAAGTTGCACAAAAATAGATTTAGAGTTTTCAAAGTTCTTAGAGATAAGGGTTTTCTGTGTGCTATAGCTCTTTGATATATGTGCAGAGTCAAACAATAGTACTTGGCCCAATATTTCACTGAACCAACTAAGGATAGACCGTACCCTTAGTCGTACTACCCGATCACTGAGGTACTAGAGAGTATCTTCCCGAGTGTTTTTCTCGGTGACACTATAGTTGTCATGCGGCTGATCAATTCATCTACAACGAGTTTTAGGTTACCTAGGACAGTATGTATACAGGTGTTGTCTAATGCGCTACCACTCGAAGGGGTACCAATGGAGCTTACAAGGGTTTCCAACAATGTGAACTTCAAAGTCTCTTGTATTTCCTTCATGTATGTTTTCCTCACTATAGATTTATGTGATGAACGATACATCACCGTAGCTTAAAGACGCCGAAACACATCTCTCCCCTAAAAAAAATTACGCACAATTGATGCCCAGGAAAGAGCTTTGATACCACTTGTAATAAGCTTAACCTAAAATAGATAACACCACAAGCAAAATATACCCCAAGAATAATCTGAACATTTAATACAGAGTAGAAATAAAATATTCATATCACCAAGAAAACTTTGTTTACTTGCCTCTTTGTGGGGGCAACCTCCAAAATGAGTGAAGCTCTCCTATAATAATACTCGAGACAAAATTTCTCATACCTCCTACTCTTATTTATATTAATTCTATCTTCTAAAGAACATTCTAGAAGAAGATTTTTCTAAAAGAGAAAGCTTCTATTAAGTCTTCTTATATTGATTTGTTTGCATTTATTTAGTAGGTTTTATTAGTCCCTGCCGAAGGCGTAGAGCGAATACAACGATCGATAATTCATTGACTTGATATTGGTTCGTCGTTTGACTACAATTTTTTGTATACTTTCTATTGTATACTTTCTATTGTTATATGTCATAATCCGATTGGATGATAGAATTGAGGTCTTATTTCCCTTCGCTATTCCCAATGAATTATATGTTGCCATATCCAAAGTTTTTATTATCTACGGTACTTTTTGAATGTGTACTATTCATATTGAAATGTTTAGATATCCAAAGTTTATAGTGATTGATAATTCATTAACTTTATATTAGTTTTTCGTTTGACTACAATTTTTTGAATAATTTCTATTGTTTGAACTACATAACTAAAAACATTATGTTTTTATTTTTTTATTATAAAAAAACACATATATGTCATGATTTCGTTTAATAATAGATTTGAGGTCTTATTCCAAGCTTTTCTATTCCCAATGAATTATATGTTGCCATATCCAAGGTTTTTATCATCTACGGTATAATAGATTTGAGGTCTTATTGCCAGATTTGCAATTGCCAATGATGGATATGTTGGAATATCCAAAGTTTTTATCGTCTACAGTTTTTTGAATTTGTACTATTCATATTGAAATGTTTGGATATCCAAGTTATGAACATGGATAGTTAGTTTTCATGTTACTTTGTCATCTCAGTCAATTTTTTTAGAATAGTACTCATTGTTCAAACTATTGTTGTTGTTATTATTATTATTGTTATTATTATTATTTTGTATTACTATTATTATGTTTGATTTTTCTTTATTGTCGTGTACTTTGAGAGTCTTTGTCATTATTGTGTACGTAAACAGGCCTGCCACACTGCATTATTTCTTAAATGTTTTCACAGCGTGACACCCTTCAACAGTTATGACAATCTTTAGTGTTTACCTAATAGGCATCACAACCTTAAATGTGTATTCTATAGATGTGTTACAATACACTTTTGTTCCATTTTTTGATACAGTGTTCTCTGCAGTGAAATTGGGCAATATTGTTCTTCACCAACATTGTTGGTTCATTGGTTGATGCTTGTTTGTTGGTTCGTTTGATGTTGTTTGTTGTTGTTTGATTCAACTTTTCAAAGTTGAGGTCCTATAGTTGCAGTTGGACCTCTTCGTGGTTGTTCATTGGTTCATTGTTCTTCAGCTTTGCAAGTTGTTGGACATGTTGTTGCAGTTTGCAAGTTTTGGATCTCCAATTTTGTCATCTCTCGTTGATGGGTAAGTTTTTCTACCATCGTTTTCTTGCTATTCCTTTTTCCTGCTTGTTGTTTGCACCTTGCAAGAAACAAATTTCAATAGGAGTCCCTACCTCGAAATTTTGTTGCAGAACATCTTTCTGTGTGGTTGTTGTGACCAAAATATTTTCTTTCTTCTTGAATGTTAATGTTCTATAGAGAACCTACCTTTTTCACAGCCATGGTGACATCTAAAAAAGGAAACCGAATGTTCTCCTCTTATTTTCTATTCCTGGAAACCATGTGTTTTGTGTAGTTTTTTCTAGGATGTTCCATTCCAATCACACATGCCAACTTCCACGTCCTAGATATTGTGCGGTTTGCAAGTTTTGGAGTTGCGCTTCTCTCATCTCTCATTGATGCATAAGTTTTTGTGCCATCGTTTCATCGCTATTACTTTTTCCTGCTTGTTGTTTGCACCTTGCAAGCAAGAATTTTCAATAGTAAGAGTCCCTGCCTCGAAATTTTGTTGCAGAACATCTTTCTGTGTGGAAGTTGCAACCAGAATCTTTTCCTTCTTCTTGAACGCCAATGTTCTATAGAGAACCCGCCTTTTCCACAACCATCGTGACATATAAAAAATAAAAACGAATGTTCTCCTCTTTTTTTCTGTTCCTGGAAACCATGCGTTTTGTGTAGTTTTTTCCAGGATGTTCCCTTCCAATCACATATGCCAACATCCACATCCTAGATATCGTTCCATAGCTGTTTCCAAAATAGCAATGCAAAGGGGTTTATAAAATGAATTCAGAGTTGTCACAAGGGGGAAACCATTTTCCAGGGTCTTCTAATAGGGAATGCTTTTATTATGTCTTGCAAAACATCTTCTTCCTATGAGAAGCTTGTAGGATGCATGCCATGAATAGGTTAAAAAATGATAGACCTTGAATAATCGGTCTTTGTGCTCAACAAATTTATATTGTTATTTATTTGTGTTGTCTCGTCTGTTTGGTTCACTGTTCACTGTACGTTTTTTATCTTGTCATTTGTTGTGGTGACTAGGGGGGATTGAATTTGAAAAGAAGAAAGTTGAAGCATACATATTGGGATTCGTACATAGTTATGTGTTTGTAGTTTTTCTATTTCTCTTTTTTTTTGTTTTTTGTTTTTTTTTGTCCTTTCCTCTATATTCATAGAAACTGAAAATAGCTAAGAAACAAATTGAAAATCAAGTTTAAGAGATGAAACAACTAATAGATGTTTAGTCCTATGAAATAGATACAGACTCAATTGTACATGACAACATCAACGAGGTGTTGCATAGAAATGGGTTTTTTAGATTGGATGCATTCTCGTATACTATAGGAGATTTCCTTTTTGATGCATTTTAGGTTCTACTGCATTTCCGTTATTCCTTGACTAACATGTGCAATGGATTGATAGATTATTTCTCGGGTTGTTTAAAAAAAGATGACGTTGAGGCATTGGAGTCATATGAATACAAATTGGCATCTGATTTTCTTTGGTAGTTGCATGGAATACATGATGTCACTACTTATTTTTCAAACATGCAATTGTCTGTATCTGCAATTCTTCCTGCACACAAGAGGGGACTTTGGGGAGATACATTTTGTATACGGTGGTTGTCTAAGTGGCTCAATATATCAATTGGAATATGATCATTGACAAGAAAAACAAGATATCTACTATTCAACAAAACTGCATTTAGTGATTCATACTCCATCTTGTTCCATGTTGTAAATCCTGTCAGTGGTAATTATGAACCACTCTTGTATAGAAAATTATCCATATGAAATCTTGGAGGACCTCATATTTACTTGTCCCCCATTTGCAAAGACCTTGAATTGCAATGGAAACAGATTATGCATCGTATACACTGTCATGGCTTGCAAATAGCAACAATTGTTGCATCTGGTTGTGGAGATAGTCTGTTCAATGCATTTTGCTATTTTGTTGAAATAGAGTTCAATGTGCATTCGTTGTGTCTTTACACTATACAATCCTTTTACAATGAAATTATAGGTGGTAGCCAACAACCGTTTAGCTACTTGCATCAACACCTTTTGCCATATCTCCTAGAAAATATGTCGGCAATTAGAAGTTGGAAAGAATACCTTGTAAACATGGCACTGGCATATGAAAAGGAAATGTAGAGGGTGGAAGATTTTTTTTGCAATGGCTATCTATCATATTCAGAGTAAATATCCAGGTCTAGTCAGCCATGCCAGATGACACTGTCCATTCCTAGTCTATTGATTCAAATTACGATCGAACAATTGACATCATCTCATTGAAAACGGATACGAAACATATCCATTATCAACCTTTGATGGGAAATACCATTGCTTCAAGGTCCATTGTCCATGCCACCCAAACCACATTGAATTGACATACGCATGCCATGTTATTTAATGAGAATGAAACTCGTCCCAGTTTTGATGAGGACATACGAGGCTTAAACAAAAAAACATAGACTAACTTATCACAAATTGAAAAAGGCCATGCATGAAAATCATCTCAGTTATGATGAGGACATACAGGGGTTAAACAAAAAACGTAGACTAAGTTATCACAACTTGAAAAATGTCATACGTGAGAGAAAAAAATAGATTGGTAGTATAGGAAATAATGTCGGTTCAGGGTTCAGTGTCAATGCCATCCAAACTACATTGAATCAGCATAAGCGTCGAATGATATTTAATCAGAATGAAACTCATCCCAGTCGCCATGAGGTCATCCTGGCCTTGAACAAGAAACATATTCTAATTTATCACAACTTGAAAAAGGTCATACATGAGAGAAAAAAATACATTACTACACTTCCTTCTAGAGAGAAAATGACATATCACAACCTAAAAAAATTGTTCGTGCACAACATAACAAAAACAGGTACGCTCACATATCCCACAATGGTCAAGGCACTGTATGAGAGGAAACAATAACATTGCATGAGATAGAACCAACACCATGCACTGCTACCAATGAAAACCAACAAACACTTTCTACGCATACTTCCCTACGGAAGAAAAGATGTAATACAGACCTATATGAAACAAATCAAAGACACTCCTTCCATTGCATGTGCAATTTGCAATCAATTGAATTTTGCAAAAAATACTAATTCTTTCACGCCTGATTTGGAAGAAGAATACCTCCACTTGACACTAAATGATAAAACATTTTCCAATGGAAAAATATGTCTTCCATGCAAACGGTCTCTTGAAAATGGAAAACTGCAATAGTTTGCAACGCTTGACCAAATAAGATGTAATACACCACTACCAAATATAAGTGAACTTATAGAACTTGAAGAGATACTTGTGTCTCTGCAAATTGCATTTGCACAAATTAGACCTTGGGGCTATAAATGACCCCAAATGGGCTTAACAAGATGAATTATTAATGTTCTTGTCCAACTACATGTTGTGCAAAAAGACTTGCCACAATTCATTAGCGATACAATGACAATTGTTGTGGCTTTCAAAAGATGCTTGGAATACAAAAATGCTTATCAGACAGGTAAAGTGCGTGTGCATGTTGTCATGAAAGAATTAAAAGAATTATGTTCCAGGACCTTGTACAAAGCACATAACATTTGTATAAATGAGAACTGGAACAATGTTCTTGCAGAAGAGGATGACATCTCTGCAAATACTCTCGAAACTGCTAGTGAATTTGATAAAAGTGATGAATCGAAAAATGAAACACCTGCTGAGACATTGATACATGGATTCACTGATTCATGCTGCATTCACACCGCATTCAACAAAGGCTAGTTACAAGGAAGAAATTTGTTGGCCAAGGATGTTAAGTACAAAGTAAACCTAGATAAAATCTTGAAATATGATATTGGATACATAGATTTCAAAAACATTTGCATCTCTCCTGACTATTTGCAACAAAACAATAAAACTATTTTTGCAATGATCTGACAAATGGTACCGCCAACATTTTTCATCACATTTACAAGTGCAGAGCATTGATGGGATCCATTACTGGCTACAGTATCTGACTTACATAGGAACATGAAACATAAAAAACAAACCGATACACTAGAAAATAATGACATTGACTACCTCATAAGAAAATACCTAGTGACATGTACTCACTACTATAGACATAGAATAAATGCTTTGAGACAATTGATATGCAATGATGAAACGTTTTTCAGAAAAATATCGGACTATTTTTTTGTGACTGAATTCCAGAATAGGGGGAATGAGCATGACCACGCACTATTGTGGATAGAGGGTGCACCAGTCTATGGAAATGACAACAATTCACAGATTGAGAAGTTTGTGGACAAATACATAACATGCAACATAGATCATTTGGATCTAGAACTTGCCAAAGTTCATAGACATTATCATACAAAAAGTTGTAAAAAAAGAAAAAACTCACATTGCAGATACAACTTCCCCGTGCCGCCAATGAGAATAACAAGAATCATAGAGCCACTTAGTTTAGAGGAGAATGTTTTCATTGAGAAATCTAAATCAATGTTCTCATTTCTAGAACAACAAGAGTTTGATGAGTTGATGAGCTTCGATGACTTCTTGATAGAGCTAAATCTAACAGAAGACGAGTACATCCAAGTCATGCAATGTACACTTAAACAACCAACAATTTTCCTTAAACAAAAACTTTCCCATATCTGGAACAACAGTTTCTCCAAGGACATGCCAGTTATGCGGAATGCAAATACAAATGCGCAATATGTCCCGAATGCATATGCTGCAACATTGTACTGTACCTCGTATATGACAAAGGTTGACAAATCTATGACAAGTACATTTAAAAGAATACGCAAAGAACATGAAAGAATTCATATTGATGCTATACAAATGATACATACACTTGGTAATACATTACTTAATATTCAACAAATGTCTCATCAACAAGTAGTCCACATTGCACTTTCCCTGCCCCTCAATTGTAGTTCGAGAAAACGTGTCGTCATAAACACATCTCCACTTGAGAAAGGCACATTTGTGCTTAAACCGTCGTCTTTGCTAGAACAATAGTCTGACAATTTAGAAGACGTGTTATGTCACTCTATTATTGATTATTACCTCCAACTTCCATCTTCTATTAAGCATATCTACTTAACAAAATTCGTATCGCATTACCAAAAAAATGGTGCGCCCATATCAAAAAGGAAAAAACCCCATGTGATACAGTTTGTCAAATACAACAAACATACTGAATATGAAAGCTATTGTAGAGAAAAAATATTGTTATATGTTCTGTTTGATGAAAATGAAAACACATTAAAACATAACTTCCCTACATGGAAAGTTGGGTATGTTGCCTATGCAACTATAGTGCAAATCAATGAATCTAGATTTACTTACAATGTTAATCCAACATGGAGTGATCTAGAAAGTGTATTTAATGAACTAGAAAACCCTGACAATCTTGATGAGACATTCACAAACCAAAAAACAACCAGAACTCCCTGAGAGTCGTATGACTTGCAAGCAGATTTTCCTCGTCCTCGAGCATGCAACATTGAAAAAAGTATCAATATTGGTTTTCAAGTCACAAGACATCCTTTTCTTATTGAAAATAATGAATACCATATAATCAAAAGTCTATTGAATCGAGAACAACAAACAATTCAAAAGGACATTGCGCTAAAAAAACACTTGACATGCACACTCCTGTGCACTTGTTCCTTACAGGCGAAGCAGGAACAAGTAGGAAATTCATAGCGAAATCACTATTCCAAATTCTTATACAAATTTATGATTCAAACAATTCCTCCGATCCTATGAAACCAAAGGGCCTAATAGTTGCATAAACAGGAAAATATGCATATAATGCAGGTGGAACAAAAGTCCACTCTGCATTTTTTATGCCTTTTAACAAGTCACAGTTTCTTCCACTCAACAAGAAAATGTTAGATACCTTGTCTAAGCTTTATGACGAATTGTAACTTGTATTTATAGATGAGGCATCTTCAATTGGAAGTCGTTTCTTGTATTCCATTGACAACTAACTAAGAAGCATAAAACATGTGCACACAAAATACTTTGGAAACATTGACATGATATTCTGTGGGGATGTTTACCAGGCACAACCCATCCAAGATTCTTTGATATTTGAACAACCTACGGTTAACATGAAAACAATGATGCATGAATTATGGAGGGACAATATTAAATTCCTTGCATACTACAATGCACCAGATAGATGAAACATTTATTGCAATTGTGAATAGAATGCAGACAAAAAAACAACCACATGATGACTTAACATATATCAATTCAAGGTGCTTGCGACCTACACCAACAGACCCAACCTTCCCTTACCTACTCTACGAAAACATGGATGTTGCAATACATAACAAGTACATGTTATCGCTCATGTCTGACGATGATATCATCATCAATTCAATTGACCTGGAAGAAGACAACTATGAAAATGTGCCACGTCATGAACATACAACCACTTTGCCTTTGCAACTTGTCCTTAAATTAGACATGCTAGTTGAAATATATACCTGCAACTATGATTCACAAGATGGCTTCGTCAATGGTGCAGATGGAATACTCAAAAGCTATACCAAAACATAAAAACTTGATGTCCTCTGGATTAAGTTCCGTGAACCGCATATATCCAACCGACAAGAAAGCAATTTGTCTTATCTATATAATTCAAACAATGCAAGAGATTGGACACCTATCTTGTGAATATCAAATCCAATATCGACATTAGCAAAGACAGGTCATCTGAATATTCGAAAATAGTTTCCAATTAAACTTGCATGTTCACGTACAATCTACAGATCGCAAGGACTAACACTTGATAGTGTTGCAATTCAGCCTGCTGGAATTCGAATACATGGACTTGTATACAAAACATTGTCCCATGTTAGAAGTATATACTCCTTGTATTTACTAAGTCCTTTTACAAAAGATAACTTTGAATTCAAACATAAAGTTGATATTGAAATGCAACCCCTCAGGACTACCGCAAAGTGGCATCTCTAGTATGATTTCCAATCCATACAAACAAACTCATTTGTATCAATTCTCTCACTTAACACATGCAACTTACATGCACACATCGATGATATACTCAATGACTATGACACAATGCAATCCAAAATTATGTGCTTACAGGAAACATACATGGAATTATTCATGCAAAACAAACAATTTCCAAATCACAATTGCATATCAAGTTACATTACATAGGGGGTGATGATATTGGTGAAAAAACATGTAACAATTTTGGAGCATATACACTTCAAAGAAAAGAATGTTGAGATGGTGTTTGCAAAAGTATTTTTCCATGGATCCGAAATTCCAATATTGAATCTGTATGCTACTCTCCATGCAACATTCTCCAACATACTAAATGTTATTTCCAATGCATTAGACCATTTGCATCTGAATGAAACCATTGTCATTGTAGGATACTTCAATATTGACATGCTACAAAATAATGCCAGAACAAAATTATTGGAAAACTACATCTGCAAATATAGTCTCTGCTTTCTTTTGAACAACCCAAGCCATGTACAAAACATGCTTAATGACCATGTATGGTCGAATGTGTCCATTTCTCAATACAACATATTTATCTTAGACAAATACTGGTCTGATCACGATACAATTGGTATTGCCTTGAATTATGAGATATACATCAAACATATTGCAAAATCATATTTTTATGTTTCAAAGCATATCTGTCTAGCTTGTTGCAGAATAACATATTAACATATTTTTTAGTTGGTATTGCACTTGAATTATGAAATATATATCAAACATATTGCAGAATCATATTTCTATGCTTCAAAGAATATATGTCTATCTTGTTGCAGAAAATCGAGATATCCAACTTCTTAGTTTTCCCTAGTTTGTAAATGATTTTGGGCACAAATTTTTTTTACAAAATTAATTTATATACACACAAACGTGGATGAAAAAAAATAATAAAACGGTACATTCTTCTAACACTATCTATTACTATATTCATTTTATTCTATTTTACTTAGTCTATGTATATATTCTTTCTTTTTACTTTACATGCCAACTTATGTTCATCTCCATTTTGTTTTGTACTTTTTTTCCATAGAGATAAACAGGAAAACTAGACACGACAAAGAACTGTTAACCAGAAATGTAGAAGAATCCATGAAAAGGTGCATATTTCTACCCGTGTTCCATATCCAATAGTTTTTCATTTACTCCATCTATATTTGTTGCACTGGTTTACAACTCTGTTTTTTTTCTCCTTGGATACTCCATATCTTCTTGTACATTAACTTGTCTTCAAGTCAATTCTATTTTCTGTGATGCTATCTTCAGATAAATAAATTTGTACTCCATCTTTTTTTTCATGTGTTCCTATGTAGCAACTTTCTTTCATGTCCATTGTATTCTTTGTGTTTCTACATTGAAACAAGAACACAGTAATTAGGCACAAGGATGGAGCCTTATGTGCCAGATCTGAAAAATCTGGAGTGGAATGTGCTACAACAAATACAATGCATATGCCTGAGACTAAGAGGTATGAATAAAAAAAACTTTGATCTGCATACGTTGTCCAAGTTGTCCAATTTAGTTTCAAAAAACTAGCTCTTTCATTTGTTTGACAAGTGGAGACAAAAATTTATTTTCAAAATTTATTCACTAATGTAATTTAATCTATTTGTACACAAACATGGAATGAGGAAGTCGTCAGTCAGACTCGTGATAAATTATTATAAATCTTGATAAACGTTATATTATTTTATAAATTACTAAATCACATGTTGCAGTTGGTCAGAATTGTGATACATAAGCATGAATATAAATGTGAACCCATGAGTCCGCCAAGCCACAAGTCCTCCAACTTGCGCACAATGTCCCATCTATTTTATACTATATTTCTATTTTATTTACTATATATACATATTCCCTGCTTTTTTCTTTACATGTCAAATTATGTTCATGTCCATTTTGTTTTTGTACTTTTTTTCATAGAAACAAATGGGAAAAATGGACACAACAAAGAACTCTCAACCATAAATGTAGAAGAATCCATGCAAAGGTGCATATTTCTACCCATGTTCCATATCCAATAGTTTTTCGTTTACTCTGTCTGTCTTTGTTGCACTGGTTTGAAGGTCTATTTTTTTTTTCTCCTCGGATACTCCATATCTTCATGTACATTAACTTGTCTTCATGTCAATTCTATTTTCTGTGCTTCTATCTTGAAATAAATAAATTTGTACTCCATCTTTTTTTTCATGTGTTCCTACGTAGCAGCTTGCTTTCATGTCCATTGTATTTTCTGTATTGCTACATTGAAACAAGAACACAATAATTTGGGCACAAGGATGGAGCCTTGTGTGCCACATATAAAAAAACTGGATTTCAACATGCTGCAGCAAACACAATGCGTATTCCTGAGAATAATTCCATACGTTGTCCAATTTTTCCAGTTGTATGTTTTTCCCATAGTTGATGTGTTTCTATCGCTTGATAATTATCATACTAAGTGTTGTTCTGTGAGGCATACAGTTCTTGCCTCCCTTTCTTTTTACTCTTCTATACTTATCTGTTCTCCCTTTTCTTCTTCCCCTCTATTATCCATTTCTGATTCTATACTTAGTCCCATGTCTATGCTCGCGGGTTCCTAGGATGGCAGAGTGAGAGATTCCATGTCCATCTATATATTTACATCACGACTCTGACTGACCGCCATTTTTTTTCATAGTTGGCAAATTTTATGGTCGTGGGTTCCTGCGTAGGTGCCATTGAACTCTCATGCCCCATGTTGGCGGTATACATATCACACCCGAAACTTTGGTGATATACAATTTGACCTTGGACTCGAACCCCCAGGCCTCAGTCTACCTATGATGACTCCATCTGAATGCTTGCATATAAATGTGTCAGGTAATATATTTTGTCTATTGCTTGTTGAGATAGGCTCTGAATTTCCATACTTAAGACCAAGTGTTGTTTTGTGACACCCCGCCTTTCTCTTCTATACTTGCCTCTTTTCCCCTTTTCTTCTTCCCTTCTATTATCCCTTTTTGCTTCCATACATAGTTGCATGTCTATGCTCGCAGGTTTCCGGGGTTACGGACTAAAGAATTCTATATCCATCTATATCTTCATATCATGTGTCTGACCGACTGCCTTTTGTTTCCATACTTAGCCAATTTTATGCCAGCTAGTTCCCAGCTAGGCTCTATGGAACTCTCATGCACCATAGTCGATGTGTTTCTATCGCTTGACAATTATGAGACAAAGTGTTCTTCTATCAAGCATAAAGTTCTTCGCTCCCTTTCTTTTTTTCCTCTTCTATACTTAGTTGAATTTTTATGATATTGGGTTTCCAGGTCGTAGACTCACAAATTGTATATCCATATATATCTTGACATCACGAGTCCGACCTACCTATTTCGTCTCCTTAGCCAATTTTATGGTCGCAGGTTCCCAAGTAGGCATTATCGAACTCTCATTCCCCATGTTCCGATTATACATCTTGCATATAAAACTTGGGTGATCTACAATTCCACCACGGACTCCCCAGTTCAAAAAAGTACCAAAGCATATTTAACTCCCCTCCATCCCCTCCACCTTTGCCCCTTTCCAATGCACATTAATTATGATTTTACTAGTGACATCTCACCACAGATGTTCGAAAATATTGGCATTAATAAGCGGAAATATTGATGAAATCTCCCATTAAAATGCATTTATGGGAGAATATTATGGAATCTGATTAGTTTCTTTCTATCAATCTTGAATTCGCAAAAAAATGATGGTTATTTTAGTTTTTTTAAGGGGTCATAATAGAAACAATGCAATATTGTGTTGGCCCACTGTCATCTAGAAAGGTGTTCACATGATGCCACTCTTTAGTATTGTGCATATATTAAATGTTATCATATTTGAAAGTATGCTTGCATATGCAAATGTTGCTCCACCCTTCCAATTTGAGCATAGTTTGCATTTGGGACACAAAAAACACTAATAAAATATAATAATATGAATTTTTTTAAGTAAATATAAACAAATAATCTTTTAACTTTAACCTAATTTTGTCAAGATCCAGGTATATTACATAGCTGGCAATGTTTTCTCTGCTTTTCCATAGTTTCTCAATTTTCCTTCCATCTTCGCACACTTTCCCAATGCAAATTGATTAAACTTTTATTAGATTTGAAAAGATTGGCATTAAAAGGCTAAAAGGTCGAGGACACATTCCATTAAAACACATTGAACCAAGATTTACTAGAGATTATATTATGATGTTGCAACGTCCATTTTAAATACAATGAGGAGCAAAGGAATGTTCTCATCACCTTATGGTTGTAGCTCAACAACATTTCTGTGGAGATACCCTGAATATTTTTGGGCGCAAGGACAAGATTTTTCAGTGGTCCATAGCTTATGACTACTACTCGTCCAAGAAATTTATATCGACATCTGAAATTGCAACGGAAGATTGTGTCCCCATTTTTTATTTTATTTTAAGGACTTTGTCACGTGCTGTGCTGAGAACTATATTTTGAACCAGTGGATTATCCAGATGGGAAACCATTCCCAAGTCTCCTTATCAACTCAAGTATTTTGAAATATGTTAACACTTCTCGACCCAACGTCTACTTTCAAGGGCGAGAATTGCAGACAGTTTTGAAAGAAGCATGGTAATGAATTGGACCTCTTGCCGATGTTCTTATAGGACCCAGTGCCCGCTCTCCAGGACATGGCCATATTATAGGTTAGTGCATTTAAAAACCTTTTTTGGAAAACTGCATGGCTTTTCATGAGGATAACGAGACAAGAAAGTGCAACCTACATCTCTTGGATGATTTTGTATATTTTCTATTTTACAGTCAATGAACAAGCCATATTCCATTGCAGAAACTTGATTTCCATTGAAGTATCTTCCCAGTTATTGCAATGCAGAAGGCAAAAGAAATTCTTTATGCCATCTTATTTGATTTTCGTCGTGTCGAATTGCTATCCATTTACTGGACTATCTATGTGTAACAAGATGAACTCTAAATTTGACCCAATAACATTCTCATGCTAGATATTATGGAGACACGACGCTTGCCAACATTTTTATAAAGTATTTAATGATTTTGTTTGAGTTTTTAAAGCATTGATATTTGGAAAGTATTTTCCCCGGTTGTTTGGCCAGCTGAAAATATTCTTGGATAAGAAGGGCACACTAGAAGAAATGGAGAACTATAATGTTATAAGGAGTTTTGTGTCTAAAAAAAATCCTTTCTTCCTTCCATGTCACATATCTGGTACAATTGTTTTTGTTGGAATAACATGGGAGTACATTTACTGGTTGCATTTTTTCCATTAAGAAAAAATGTCAATTCATCTGTCTGCCTTGGAAAGTCGGGGATTTCATGGTAGGGAACCACTTCAATAGTTATTTCACTTACACCATCCTGAATGATCTCGGTACCAGTACCAATGATTCACACAAGCAGAACCGAAATGGCCCAAGTGAAAAAACTGCCCAATCCCCAACCGCCACATCTGAGACCACAACATCTCGTAGCAATACTCCAATGCCCTACCCAAGTAACAAAGTCACACACATTTTTTCAGGTAGAGGAGAAGATAAGAACCCTCCCTTCGACAAAATTGAAAGTTCTCACCAACTTCTTGCGAACAAAAAATGGAAAACAATAGTCCAAGAACAGGAGGGACCGAGGGGAGAAATTGATATCTATGATCTCTCCCTCGAAGATATGGAACTAGAAATTAACATTGAAAAAATGTTCCCTCGCAACGACCACCTAGAGAGCACTGCTTCACACAATCCTAGGATGGAAATAAATGGCATAGATACATTGGACGAAGAAGAGTCTTTTTCATTTCAGAGCGTTGTTTTTGAGAGCGAATCCAAAAAATTGATTATTGAAAACATAGATGTAAAGAATAAGAAAGGGAAATCTCGTTTAAAGATCAACCTAGGCAACATACACCCTTCCTAGATCTTGAATATGCACTGAGAAACTAGAGATTGTCTAGACAACTCTATTACTTGCCTTGAAATGGAAAACGTCATGTTAAAGAAGCGAATCAAATAATTGGAGGAAACTTTAATGCCTGTTCCACTGTTTGGTATTTCTTTGGAAATGGTCGGGCCCACCGCACCTACACCAAAGTTAAAGGGATCAGAAAGCCTTCTCACATCGGCCAGAGGCTATGTGGAAAAGAATATAAAAAAAGAATGGAATGAATAATAGAATCTTGGGAGATGTCAAAGAATATGGTCTCTTTTGGAACAAGGGCGCAAGCTTTTCATGAGTATCTACAAGAAGATCTCAAGAACGAGAAAGATTTCTACCTCAATGTAGTTTTACCATTTGGTGTTAAAGTTATGGGTATGACAGAATTCAGAAGAAGACAGGAGGATCTCCCTTCTCTGAATCGAATAGACCAGCTAAACGCATGTTGGAAAGAAAAGGTAAAGAACCTAAATGGTATCATTCAAGAATGTAGCCAGACCATATCTAGAAGAGACAAACTATTCAAGAAGCTAACTAAGATAGATCTAGATGATAGCACCAATGAAGTCCAAGACCCGAAATTGATATTCAACTCATTTTTTTTAACCAAGAAATAATTTGATGATCAATTTGATATCTATAAAAGTCCTTCATTTGAAAATGTCTATGGCATTCTTGAATATGGTGAAGATGACGTCAAAACTTGGCTAGTTGGTTATGCGATTAAAAACAAAGATATTCGAGAAGAATTGCACAACTTGTCTATTGATATAAGGGACTTGGAAAGTGAATTTTTCAATATAAAATCTGTCATGAAATGAACGTGACGTCGATGAGGAGCTACATCGAAGAATGGATCGAAAAGGCTGTCGACCAGATTACCAATGAAGGTCAAAGCCGAGGAATTCCATAAAAGGACATTAGCGAGAAAATGAAAAGGCATGGGACACTATCATACTAAGTTGATACTAATTACATTCTTCTGTCTTCATCCACTTACTCTAGCAAAGCTTTAACCGAGATCTGGCAATTTTCTCTTTCTTCTTGCCAGGTTTTGTTGTTTTCCATCGCCGACTTTCTTCTTTCTAAAAAAATCATTCTTGTGAATCTTTTCTTTGTATTCCTCCACGATATTCCCAATCCAACTAATTCTCACAAATGCATTTTTATTTCACATAATATGTACTGAACTATATATTTTTTGACAAATTCGAAGACAACTATTTTTAGGAAATATTCTCAAATGTATTTTGTGGCCCAGTTTATCTGAATATAAATATTTAAGGCTGTTCTATGGTGATATTCAATGTTTGGTGTTGTTATTTTAAATTTGTATTTCTTCTTTAAATTGACTCATTTCCATGTACATGTTCATGTTCTATATTGTGCATATATTGCACCTTCCTATATTTCATAATATTCTTCGATATATAAAATGTAAAGTCATATATATATTTTTCTCTATTGCTTGTGGGTTTGAGAAAAAAATTGTGAGCCGAAAACACCACTCAAATTCTAACATGGTTTACATTTTCACCACAAATAATATATTAAGATACATTAATATGAATACTTTTGAAATAAACATAAACAAAATCCCTTTAAACTTGAACCTGACTTTCTTGGGCTCTTGGATTTCCTGCGGGTTGACCGGTTAGAGGATGACCAAATCCTCATTTCCATCTATATCTTCACATCAAGACCCAGACTGACCATCATCCCTTTCAGCACTTATCCAAATATCTCACCGCGGTGTCCCAACTTAGTGCTATCAAATTATTATCCTGTGTGTTCTGTGTTATACATCTTGCACCCAACACTTCCGTCATATACATTTTTCACCCAACAATTCTGTGATAAAAGATAAAGTACATGGGAAAGATAAACGAGAATTTGGTTAATTATAGAAGATGAAAAAGAAGGTTTAATATATTCTCATTTGTGCAAAGGTGTTGGGCACAAAAAACAATGACTAGGAATTGGAAATTTTCGGAACCCGCCAACCCGATCATCCGCAAAAGAGATTACAAGAAATTCCCATGGAAGGTAGTCAAACAGTCTTCAAAATAGGCTCACAAGAGTTCTTGAGGATACGTGAGGACCCGATGGCCAAATTGTATTGATCAGAGCTTCTGAGTGGAAGTTGTGTAACACAGAAGAGGGGCTGATGTAGTAGTCCGGAAGTCAATTTGTATATCGTAGAAGCTAGGGGATGTTTTCAGATCAAGGAACACTGGAAATGCACTCCACTTGTCTGAGAATCTGCAAGATAAAAATTCGGTAAGTATGGAATTGGAGGGATGAAAGAGATTCCAAGAAATGGCAAAATATGGAAAGAAGATGAATGGGCTTCAAAATGGGGTGACTATAGTTCCCCATGAGACATGAGGACCCAAAGGTCAAATTGCAGGTCTCAGAAATTTCATGTGCAAAATGTGTATCACGGAATATGGTATGAAGTGGGAGTGTCGCAACAAATTTGTGTATCGCAGAGGTCTGTGTGTTGTTTGCAGGTCACGGGACAATGGATATTCCAATATATTCAAATCTGCAATAAATATTCCATTTCCTAGAAAGATATTTTCTCTATGTTTTTGGAGAAGTTGTATACATATTTCATATACTTGGAAAAAAAATCCGAAGGTAGCAAGCACCGTAAACAACAACTAGAAATTGGAAATTTCTTGAACCCGTGAACTCGACGATCCGCAAAAGAGATGTCAAGAAATGGTCAAGTGTGGAATGTAGTCGGACGATCTTCAAAATAGCGTGAAAAGGGTTCCCAAGGAGACGTAAGGCCCCGACTATCAAATTGTATAAAGAGGAACATTTTAGTGCAAAATGTGTAACACGGAAGAGGGTATTATTGCCATCGTCAATGCATATTCATTTTTCTTTTACTAGTGACAACTCAATGCATAGGTTTTCTTATTGGCATTAACAAGAAAAAACCGTATTCAACAATGATTTACAGGAGCCCGACCGACCCCCGGGGTGGCACTATTATAAATCTTGCACCCAAAACTTGCGTCATCTACAGTTCCTCCATATACATCTTGTACCCAAAACTTCTGTGGTCTACAATTCGTCCACATATTGGAACATGGATTACACTTGAACCACAAATTATCTATTATGATACATTAATATAAATACAATTTAAATAAATATATTTAAATTTGAACCTAGCTTTTTTTGAACTCATGGATTGGTCCTATATCATCACATCATGAGCCTGACCGACCGCAGTTCCTTTCAACACTTAGCCAATTATCTCTTCGTGGGGTAGCGACTTAGCGTTATAGAATTTTTATGCACCTTGTTCTGTAATATACATGTTGGTTCACTTATTGGTATTTATAAGCAAAAAATGCATTCAACAACGATTTATGGGAGTTCGATCGACCCCCATGTTGGCGCTATTATAAATCTTGCACCCAAAACTTTCTTCATCTACAAGTGCGCGATATACATCTTTCACCCAAAAATTTTCTCTATCGAATTCTTATGCCCCCTATTTTGTGATAGACATGTTGCACAAAACACTTTCATGATATACATTTTTCACCCAACACTTTCGTCATTTACAATTCGACCCCGGTTCACAAAACTTTCAAACCATTTATCACTCTCTTCAATCCCCACCACATTCCTGCCCTTCCCAATGTAGATTTGTTATGGTTTTACTATCCACAACTCATCATACAAGTTTTCTCATTGGCATTAATAAGAAAGAAAGGCATTCAAGTATACGGGAATCCGATCCACTGCCATTTATTTTCATACCTAGTTGTCGAGTTGTCGTAACCAAACTTTCCTTCCCCCTTTTACGTAATATACATCTTGCACCCAAAACTTCGGTGATCTACAATTCCATAGTTAGCCAACTTTATAGCAGTCGATCTCCAGGTTGGGGATATTATAGATCTTGCACCAAGAACTTTTTCCATCTATAATTCACATGGATTATGCTTTTACTAGTGACAAGTCAACACGCATGTTCGAAAGAGATTGGCACTTCTTTGCTTAGTCACAACTCACCATACAAGTTTTCTTAACAATATTACTCGACTCTCCCCATTTTCCAAAAATAACCTTATAAGCTACTTGGTAGGTATTACGCTGCCACACAACACTTGTTAATTAATATTGGTCTTTATTACATGAAAAATATATCATTTTAAGTAATGAACAATTAATATAGGTTAGTGTCGAACCATCACATAGTTTAGATCCAAAATGCAAGGAATGAAATGCTCAACTAATAGCCAAAGTCTTCTCACATAATGGGTTAAAAAAATATATGATAACACATACATGATGGGGTTGTTGATCTCCAACAGCATCCTTCTTCACATCAGATATAGTAGATATCATATGTATTATATTTTAAGGGGGGGTTGTAAATAGAATGTAATAATAACAATACTAAAAATATTCCCATATTTTATAATAATTTTGTTTTATCAATTTTTCGTAAAAATTATTCTCTTAAAAAATAAATAATTTTCATGCCTTTCCCTACTTAGCATAATTGCATTTTATATGTTTATTTAATTCTTAACACAATTTTTTACGGAATCGTTTGAAGAAAACAATTTTTGAGAAAGTGATAAAGAAGATCATTTTTTTTTTTAGAAATAAAAATTATTTTGTGCAAGTAAGTTTTCAATAAGTAATGTAGACGAATGAGACATGGCACTATAAAACCTTGGATTAAAAAAATGAGTGTAGCATAGTCCATTAAAAAAAATAAAAAAACTAAGTTTTTAATAAGTAATGTACGAATAAGACATGGAAATATAAAAGCTTGGATTAAAAAATGAGTGTAGCATAGTCCATAAGAAAATAAAAATCTAAAAGAGAAGTAAACCAAAAGGATGGATCCCAACCTTGTGCACCCCTTTTATGCGGTGTAGAGTTATATATGGTGTAATGCATCAACTATTGATTTAGTATAATTATATGTTTCTGGTTTTATATAAATTGTTAATGGTATGTTATGATCCAAATGTCTCTACATAACGAAATGCCTCTATACATCATCATTCATATGTTTACAATTTATATATATATATTAAACATGAGATCTTTTTATTATTAGGTTCATCATATTATATATATTTACATATTATATGTAGATTTAGCTTCATATATGTCACTTCTTGGGGTAATATCATACACATTTAACTCCATATATGTTTTTATTAGGTCATAACATTGTATCTAAAGGAATTTGTATGATGAAATTATGTAATGTTGTTTATGCTTAAAATGTGATTGGCATGTCGCATTAAAAAATATATTATTAACAAAAAAATTCAATGCTAGTCATAAGGTGTAATTCCTTTAATGCTTAAAATAGAGTTGACACGTGGAATTTAACAAAATATTAATCACAAAAAAATATTTTAATGTCATTCAATATATATATATATATATATATATATATGCGCGCACACACACAAAGACTTCTTTTATTTATGAAAGGCATTAAAATATTTTTATGTGATTAATATTTTATTTAAATGTTACATGTAAACTCCATAACAATTGAAACTTTTAAAAACATGAACGATCTTAAAGTTGAGAGGGATCAAGTCCTTCAAGTTGAAAACATTTTTTAGATTGAAAAAACATGAGGAAAGGATTGCACGTCGAAGGATTTGAGCCCTCTTAGTCAAGGATAGATCTGATTTTAAGACACATCTTGGTAAAAAAAATTCAATGGTGTGCTACTTAGTATGATGGAGATGCAAAATTTGTTTTGTGGTCAACATGAAGTTGACATACGTCATATGTATATGTGTGTGTTTTTGTGTCTCCACGAACCCAATCAATATGGTCACTTCAAGAAAATATTAATGTAAAAGAAAAACAATTTACAAGAGAGTTTCTTACAATTGGTCCTAAAAAATGACTCTCCATGCTCTTTAAATAAAGATAATGGACCAATTTGGTGTCAAGCCACATATCAATATAACCGTTAATATATATTTTTGAGATCACTCTATGTCTAGAACATATTGTGACTATTGGATTACATATCTACAAATGCATACTATATAAATACATTAAGAAACACACCTTTGGGTGTGTGCACAAATTTGATGGATGGAAAAGTGTCAAGATGGTCAATAGGAATGGACATTCACAAGAACACCTGTGCATTCTTAGGAACGCGCACATGCTCCTGATTCTATAGGTTTGTCAAAGTCCGAACCTCCACTCATATTGCCATGTAGGCTCATTGGCAAGAATACGCACTGATTCTTCTATTATAAGTTGACCAATGGGGAGTGATACACAATCCCATCTATCAACCCAGTCTGTCGATTCACAATCATCTCATTCATTACTACTAAATGGACCATAAAATCAAGAGACTTTTATCATCCATATTTCAACTATTGCATTGTTTGACGTTCGAACTAAATTGACTCCACAAATGCCCTAGATTTCTTTGCATTCATACCAATGTGATCGATCTACATTGAATACCTCCCAAAAATGTCTATGTACATGTCCTTTCATGTTTGATTGGTCTTCATGAGTTCTTGTTGCCTCTACCATTACGGAAGGACACCATTCAACAATCGATTTCACATCTTGAATGAGGGAAGTAGTTGTGTACTTCATTTATTTTCTACATAATTCTCTTTTTATGCATGCACATGCTCCATCATGCTCCCCTTTCCCATGCCTACAATTTAAATAGTTCCAAATGTGTGGTACCCTGAGTTTTTGTGCAACATACATAACCATTGAAGTAAACGAGCATTTTTTGACAGGCCTACGCAACCATATCACCAAATCCAATGTTGAATCATCAATATGTTATTCTCCTTAAGTTGATTGTAAAATGACTGGAAGCAATGTTGTATGTAGGCTAATTCATGGCATCAATCATCGCTTATGTATAAGGTATACTCCTTCACTATAGATATATTTTCTTTGTTACTATGCGTCCCATCCATGTATGTGATATGGACCACTATGCTGACCTGATTTGAGTGATAATATTGGTTTTGAATCTCATTTTGCAGTTGAAGGTTGTAGTTCTCAGTAAAATCGACCACTGATAAGACAATACCGATGGGAAATGTGTCTTTAAATATTATAAAATGTTTGTCTTGCCATCAAGCCACATGGACATGTTGAACATATTATCATGTCTTTTCGACGAAGTCTCTCATGAACTCACATATTATAACTTGGGAAGTCACCAATTGTATATTTTTTCTGTCCTACCCTCCATCAATATCATATGTGACATATTAAAATATCCGCAAGGAAACCTCTTTCCTCCCAAATTCATACTCATCACTTACATGGATGCACTTGCTCAGTAATTCCATTCCACCACACCTAGGGCATGTCCCGTCTAAGAAATATTTTTGATAAAATGTATAACCCGCTAACCTTGTACACAATATGTTATGAACAAAATATCTAGATGATGACACCAACAATATAACTGAGCATTCATGCAAAAGGGTGTGATGAAATACACGAAAAATATATATGTGTGTGATATAATAATAACCATACTCAATGTGATATTTACAACAACATGTGTTACAAAATGTGTTTATTTGAGGTTACTAAGGATTGCATTTGTGGAAATATCTTTGGCCCAAGTTAAGCACACTGTGTACTATCCTGAATCTCTAATACAATTATGTATGTTTAATGTCAAGAAAATGTTTAGTACTGGATGCATAGTCCCTAGATCCCAGTCTCAATTTTAGTGCATCTTTTTGGTTGGAATAAGGCCTAATTTTCTCATCCTATAAATCTTGTAGTAGTCCCTTAAATACTCCAATTAACTTTATGTCATAATGAGGTAGCCTACCAGTTAAGTTCCACAAATTTGTTGGGCCACCTGTTTCATGGTTATCTCGTCTATGCAAATATTTTCTAAGGGTTTTGATATTGCATTTCGTGAGATGAGAGGTTTCTTGGAGAAAATAATGTTTTCTTGTGAGATTTCTAACAATAGACTATGAAAAAACACATCCACCTACATTACAGTTTTTAGAACAAGATTTACTACCAATTATTTGAAAATAATACATGATGTTTTTAACAATATGATGACTTGTTTCTAAACTTTTGACTATTTTAATGCCTAAAATTCTCCTAATAGCAATCAAACTTCTAGATTTTAACAAAGAAAAAAATAATTGACAGTTAGCGGCGTCATATTTTGGGTCAAAATTTCATTTAATGATTTTATAAGAATGATAATGAATATTGCAGTTAGGTAACTTGTGTTCAAGTGATACTAGCTCAGTTTCATCCACCTAAATGAATTTAGGAGTTCTTCGTCGCACACTGCTCAATCTAGCTAGGCACGATGAACCCCTTATTCTGGCACTCTTGACCTCCTTGTTGTGGAGTTAACAACGCTGCAATTATTTTCCCTTCAATAACTAGTGGATCAATTCTGAGAGGAGAGTGGACATGGCCATAACTAGTTTTTGGAATGTTTAACTATCCAATAAGAGGTTCCACCATGGGAACTTCTTCACCCTAATGTTGTGGACCAGTTGCCTCTCTAGTTTCATCCATTTTATAATAAAGTCCAAGCAAATCCTCCATCACCTAGTCATGCACAACAACTTCTCTTGATGAGATACTGATTGGATTGGTATCTACTTAACTCCTACGTTTTTCTTGTGGTGATGGAGGAGAACCAACAATGACATCTATTCCACTAGAAATTGGACTACCCTCTTTTGAAAACATAATCTTTGACATATGTAACTTTTCCCTTTCTCTTTCTTTTTCTACCTTTTCAATGGGTGCTTCTTTCCCCGATGATTTTCTATATGGATTCTGTTGAGTCCCCATGTTTAAAGAGAAAAAATTGCTTCCAAGCACCCCACCACAAATTTGTCTTGGTATTACAGAAGAAGACACAATTAACAATTTGAGTTCCAAGTGGAAAAAAATGTTTTGGTATTACAAAAGAAGACACAACTAATAATTCCAATTCCAATTGGAAAAATTTGTCTTGGTGTTACGCAAGAAAACAAAACTAAGAATTCCAATTCTAATTGGATAAATTTGTCTTGGTATTACAAAAGAAGACTAAACTAACAATTCCAATTGGACAAATTTGTCTTGGTATTACACAAGAAGACACAACTATCAATTCTAATTGGAAAATTTTGTCTTGGTATAATTACACAAGAAGACACAACTAAGAATTCCAATTGGACAAATTTGTCTTGGTATTACACAAGAAGACACAACTAACAATTCTAATTGGAAAATTTTGTCTGGGTATAATTACACAAGAAGACACAACTAACAATTCAAATTGAACAAATTTGTCTTGTTGTTACACAGTAAGAGACAACCAACAATTCCAATTCCACTTGGAAGAATTTGTCTTCCAAATATTCCCACAATTTTCTTACGATAGAAAATAATTGTCTATGAATTAAACAACAAGACAAACATAACAAAAACCTTGCTGTTCTTGTTATTTTTGCATGCATATGTTGGGCTTGTTTTAGTTTTTGAGATATATGAAGTAGAGAAGATTGATTGCAACATAAACCCTCCCAATAGGAATGTGTGTGCATTCATATAATGCATGTGCACTAAAGAACATTCAAATTCTAGGAACACACATGGGATCCTACTAGGCATGGATGGGCACACAACCTCAAGGATTTCGAGTGATAAGAGTGAATGGATTCTCTTAATGCAACGGATATAAAATTTATTGTATACTAAACATATTTATGAGTAAATATATATAGGGGTTTGGGGACACACTAGAACCTAAGTGATCAGGTGATCAAATTTTGCTCAAAATTTAAAAGTGTTCGGAATTGCTTCAAATCGGACAAGAGCGTAGGTATCATCGTTACGAACCCAATGCAACTCGTTTGGATTCAAACGGACGTCGGGAGCGAGATATATCACGTTCTGTTTAAAATGGCAAATAGGCAAAAAAGGGATGCTGACTGTACAAGTCCGTACAGTTCATACGGATGATGTGGTAGACCGTATGGATGACATGGCAGATCGTATGTTGACATGGTAGACAATTGGCTTATTGCATGTTTTATTGGTAGCGAATGGGGATGTGACACGTGGCCCAATCACAGGCTGCCACGTGTCACTTGTTTGTTGGTTAAAACTTTGCACTCAGTAGGAGTTGACCCCGTGACCTCCAGGGCAAGGGAAAAGCTTTGGGAAAGGCCACCCAACCGGTGCGCCCACGTTTGTTCCTTGAAATATATGTGTTAAACATTGTATATAACGTTGTTATATTGTATATGTGTGCGTGGACTGGGCCGAGGCTAAGCCCCGACCCATGGTCATGTGTTATGTTATATGCGACCAAGCACTATGGCGTAACCATATATATTGTAACCATTTGATATATGTGCTCATGGTTTACCATGTGACCACCGTATCAATGCGCGTGGGTTTTAACATACGGCTCCAACAGTTATATAACGTTTATCCCTGTTGTGTGTTGGCGCGGTCCTATGACTGCCATGTGCCCATGGGCCTTGGTGGTTAGGGCCAGCGCGCAAACGGTTCGACAGTTTGGACCGATGGTGCGATTGCACCCGGTTCTAGGTTTTCAAGCTTTAAATTGTGTGTGGGCTAGTTTGAGCAAAGGGAGGTGCATTTTGTAGTTGCATAGACAACAAGCTTGAAGGGGAGACTTCAAGGAAGTCTATCTTCTTCGTTTTTTGGCCAAATGGGGTGCCGAAAAACCCTAGCTAGAGGTTTTTGGACGTTTTGAAGCCATTGGAGCAGTCTATTGGTCATTTTGAGCATTGTAAAGCACATTTTTGAGCACTTTGAGAAAATAATATAAATGATCCATTGGAAGCTGGACCAAGAGATGTAGCCCAAGAGAGGGGTGAACTCCTTTATCATTTGTTGTGTTATGTGTTTTCTGTTCATTGATTATGCTTCTGTTTATATGCATCTTGAATGAGTAAATCCTATTAATGATGTGTTGCAAAGTTGATCCATTTTCTTTTAACACATAAAATTTAACTTGCAAATATTTTCAAGATTACAAGTCTTCT
>JASDQU010736923.1:48147-59437 GCA_032191745.1 Picea mariana | reverse complement strand
GCACACTCCTCAACCACATATATCTTGAAAAATAGATAAATCCTAACATATTCATGAAGACATAATAATAGCATCCATGTTTTTGTTCTTTTTGTCTTGTTGTTTGATTCATAGACAATTTTGTGCTAATGGAAGACAATTGTGGGAATAATTGAAAGAAAAATTTGTCCAATTGTAATTGGAATTGTTATTTATGTCTTCTTGTGTAATACCAAGACAAATGTTTCCAATTGGAATTGGAATTGCTAGTTGTGTCTTCTTGTGTAATACTAAGACAAATTTGTTCAATTAGAATTGGAATTGTGAGTACTCTCTTCTTGTGTAATATTAAGACAAATTTGTCCAATTGGAATTGTTAGTTGTCTATTCTTATGTAATACCAAAAAAAAAAACATTTCCAATTTGAATTGCAATTGTTAGTTGCATATTCCTATGTAATACAAAGATAAAATTTTCCAATTGGAATTGGAATTGTTAGTTGTGTCTTCTTGTGTAATACCAAGACAATTTTATCTACTTGGAATTGTGAGTTGTGTCTTTTTATGTAATACCAAGACAAATGTTTTTAATTGGAATTGGAATTATTAGTTGTGTCTTCTTGTGTAACACCAAGATAAATTTTTCCAATTGGAATTGTAATTGTTAGTTTTATCTTCTTGTGTAATAGGAAGACAAATTTGTCCAATTGGAATTGTTAGTTGTGTCTTCTTTTGTAATACAAAGACAAATTTGGTGTGGTGTCCGCGGAAGACAATTTTTCTCTTTAAACATGGTGAACCTATGGAATCAAGGAATAAAGTCCTTAACGAAAGAAAAAATGATTGAAAAGTTAAACAAAGAAAGAGAAAAGAAAATGTTACATATGTCAAGACACGTTCTTTCAAAAGAGGGCAATCCAATTTCTGACGGAATAGATGTCATTGTTGTTTCTACTCCATCACCACAATAAAAAAATAGGATTTTAGGAGAGACCAATCCAGTTCACGCTTCTATTGTACCTCCAATCACTATCTCACCAAGAAAAGTTGTTGTGAATGACTAGATGATAGAGGATTTTCTTGGAGTTGATTATACAATGGCTAAAATTAAAGAGGCTATTAGTGCACAATCTTCTGGTGAAGAGGTTCTTGTGGTGAAACATCTTGTTAGATAGTCAAAAATTCTAGATAGTATTCATGGGTCTGTCCACTCTCCTCCCATAATTGATTTGCTGGTGATTGAAGGGAAGACAACTCCAACGTTACTAACTCCATAGTGGGGAGGTCAAGAGTGTCAAAATATAGGTTCAATGTCCCTACCTAGATTTGGCAATGTGTGGCGAAGAGATCCTAAATGCATTCAGGTATATGAAATTGGTATAGAATCACTTGAAGCTAAGTTATCTAACCAAAATATTCATTATCATTCTTATAAAATCATTAAAGAATATTTTCAACCAAAATATAATGCTACTAAATGTTAATTACTTTTGGCTTTGTTAAAATCTAGAAGATTGACTAAAGTTAGGATAATTTTAGGAATTAAAACAGTCAAAAGTTTATCGACAAGTCATCATATTGTTAGAAACCTTCTGGATGATTTTCAAAAAAATTCTAAGAAATATTTTTCTAAAGTCCATAATGTATCTCAATGTGTCTTATCACAATAAATTGCTAGAAAGATCACAAGAAAACATTTTTTTCTCAAACAAACCACTCATATCATGAAATTCAATATCAAAACCCTTAGAAAGTATTCTAATAGATGAGATATCCTCGACACAGGTTGCCCAACCTATTTTTGGGCCTTCACTGGTAGGCTACCTTGTTCTAACATGAAGTTAATTGTAGTAGTTAAGGGAATAGTGCAAGCTTTCTCGCAGGTGAACACTAGGCCTTTTTTGAACCAAAAATATGTAGTAAAATAGAGAAGGGTATCTGGGGACCATGAACCCCATATTAAACACTTTCTTCACATTACAAATACATAATTTTATGAGACGTTCATGATGTTAAATAGTGCACTTAACTTGGGCCAAATATTTTTCCATAAATGCAAGCCTTGGTATGTTAGAGTAAACACAATTCATAGCACTCTTTTTTGTAGATATCACATTGCGTGTGGATATTATTATCACACACACACACACACACACACACACATTTTTTGTAATGCATAACACCATGGTGCACTAATTCTCATTAATATTGTTGTTATCATCATCTAGAGAATTGATTCAAAGCATGTTTTGTACAAGGTCAGAGGGTTGTACATTTTATCAAAAATATTTCTTAGATGGGACATGCCCTAGGTGTGGTGGAATGGAATTACTGCGCAAGTGCGTCTATGCAAGTGAGGAGTATGAATTGGGGAGGAAGTATGTTTCTTTGCAAATATTTAAATATGTCGCATATAATATTGATGAAAGGAAAAAAGAAAAAAAAATCAATTGGTGAATTCCTAGATACGAGTATGTGAATTGATCAAGGAATTCATCGAAAATACATGACAATATGTTGATCATGTCGATGTGGCTAGATGAAACAATATGTAGAGATACTTTTCTCTTTAGTATTGTCTTATCAATGGTTGATTTTGTTGAGAACTACACCCTTCAACAGAAAAATGAGATTCAAAGCCAATATTATCACTCATAGCAGGTCAACATAATGGTCCATATCACATTCAAGCATGGACCAAATAATAACAAACAAAATAGAGCTATGTTGAAGGAGTATCACTTCTACATAAGTGATGATCGATGCCATGAATTACCCTACGTACAACATTACTTTCATTCATTTTACAATCACCTTAAGGAGAAGAACATACAAATGGGTGAACAATGGATTTTTAAAAAATGCTCGTGTATGCTCTTAATATTTTTTATGAACGTTATAAAAACTTAGGAAATTCCCTTTGACATGTTGGCAAAAAAAAAATGTTGAGTGACCCAAAATTAAAAGTTTCATGCCACGTTGTGTTGCATTGTTTAATGTTAGTGATTATTTACAAAACAATGGTTGGGTTCTCACATTTTAGGAGGAGGAAGGAGGGGATATACACATTGGTTATTTGAATGTGTAGAATGGATATATGGATAAATTATTTGTTAGTTTATGATAAGGTTATTGAATTATTGTCTAAAAGATGTTTTAATTTAATTGTTTGTTTTGTAAATCAATTATATATATATATATATATATATATATATATATATATATATATATATATGTTCACATAAAGAATTAAGAAAATATAATTTTTTATTACAATATATTATTGTAATAATGATTTTAGTTATTATTTATTAAGATGAGATTTGATTTGATCAAATTTTAAGGAAAAATTATAAAAAATATAGAGAATTAATTGATTTTTATTTTGATTTTATTTTTTTATTAAAAAGAATTGGAGATAAGTTTTGTTAAATTTCTATGGTTTTGATGAATTAACTATTCAAAAAGGTTGATATTGTTAAAAATTGACATTTGATGAAAGTATATGATGGTCATTATAAAAGAAAGTCATTTTCATCCTCCACTTTTTTAATATCACAAGGATAACAAATGATTTCACCCTTAGGTGCTTTAGAAAATGTCTAACTCCTTGTTTCACTATGGAGATCCTAAATGTTCCTCATTATTTTAAGAATATTGATTTTGTTTTATAAGCTAGTTTTAAAATAGAAAAATACTTGATTTTTTAAGTTAGAGTTATTGACCTCTTTTTAATAACATTTTTTTTCTTTACATTCTTTTATCCTTTCACAATTTCTCAATTTAGATATGATAGTAATAAAACAAAATTTTTAAGAATTCTTAGGTGATATTGTCTTAATAAACATGAATCTAGTTAAAATAGTTTTAACACTCATTGTTTCTTCCAATTCTTACTATTTTTAAGCATAGTAATAGCATTCTCTTACAACTTTAAATTAATAGCTTTAAGCTCAAAAAAAATCTTAACCCTTGTAATATATTCCAAAGGTTTTATTTAATAGCTTTGTCAAAAGATTTTTCAAACTCAATCAAGCAATAAAAAAATTAACTTTATTATCAAAATATTCAATAAATCATTATTATAAAAGAAAATATTTAATTTCTCATTATTATAAAGGAAAATAAGGTACCACTGACTTTAATCAAGATTTATACACATTATAAAGCATATCAATTTCAATACCATTTAAAAAGCTTAAAAACCGTTGAATACATTTTGAAAAAATAAAATTTAAAAGCACATGTTAAAAAAACAGATATATACATTGGACATAACTAATAAGGTACCACTGGCTTTAATCAAATTAAAAGTATGAGGGAAATAATAGAATATGCTAAATTAAAAGTATGAAGTATGAGGGAAATAATAGAATATGTTAAATTGTTAAATGAAACTTGATATAATGCGTATTTAAAAATATATACATTGAGATGAATAGACAACACTATTGGATATTGGATACATCATTGGATACAACCAACTGCATGTGCAAATATATGCAAGTACAAATGCACGCATTCAGCTGAATAGGCAGTACAAATATACACATTGAGATGAATAGACAGCACTATTGCATATTGCTTGGACACAACTAACTGCAATCCTATAGAACGAGCATTTTCCTTTTTTTTTCCTAAGTTTAGTCATAATACAGCCAAGTGCAAACTGCATAGCCAAGTGCAAATTTCCTGCTTACAACCAACAACCATCCTATAAAACGAACATTCTCTATTTTATTTTATTTGTTTAGTTTGGTTTATGAAGAAGATAACGACATATTCATTCAGTCTCCTCAAAAGTCTTTTAAATCATTATTGATGCTTGACAGCAGTTTGTCCGCTATGGCTGATATTCAGTCTAGTTTAGTTTTATGAGAGAAGATAAAATGTGACATATTCATTCACTCTGCTCATGTCTTTTTAACTCATTATTGATGCCTGATAGCAGTTTGTCCGGTATGGCCAATATTCTGTCTGTAATTCCAAAGCTTTACAAAACTTTAAAGCAAAAGCGGTACGTGGTACTATTGAGACAAACGGAAAGCTGGTAAAACACACGGTGGAATAATGAATACTTCAAAGTTAAGTCTTATTCATTTGAAAATCGCGCCAAATGCCAAATATGGCTGTTTCCTTAGCTAGATGTGCCGAAATAACTTGTTAACTTGTTCCTGAGATGTGTTTTTTTCTTTTAGAGTGGAAATTAACAGTTATGTTATTGTTTTTTTGAGTGGAAATTAACAGTTATGTTATTGGACTACTACCACTATAATCCCATACCATGTGATACACAAAGTTAGTCAAGAATTTCTAACAAATGATTTCATATAACAAAATGCCTTAACAGTATATTTCATCACCAAAACTTGTGCATAAAATGTTATAATAAATATTAAAATTTGTTTTTCATTGTCATCCTTTAATTATTTTCTTTTACAATTTGGATGTCATAGAGTTCCTATCACAAAACATTTGGTCCAAAATTATACAGCTAATAATAACACTTTTCAATAATTAAATTTAAAAAAACTAACTTCAAAATCATTTTTAATATTTTTATATTTATATATTAAAATAAAAAAACATTATTAATACATGCCATTCAACTCCGCTCATATTTTAAATTAATAGTACCAATGATAATTTGACTATAATAATATAAATAAAAATTAAAAATTATGATTTTAAATATTTTTATATTTATATATTAAAATAAAAAAAACATTATTAATACATGCCATCCAACTCGGCTCATATTTTAAATTAATGATATCTCATGATAATTTGAATATAATAATATAAATAAAAATTAGAAATTATGATTTTGAATTTTTTATATTTATATATTAAAATAAAAAAACATTATTAATACATGCCATCCAACTCAGCTCATATTTTAAATTAATGGTATCTAATGATAATTTGAATATAATAATATAAATAAAAATTTAAAATTTAAAATAATTATTATTTTATTTATAAAATTGATAACATAAAACGTAACAAAATATATAATTTGATATTCACAAATTCTTCTTTTGGACGATGCCAAATCTCATTAAGACGTCCCAGTCTACGCCAGATATTAAAGACTCATGCATTAATGCATCGAGTGTCTTTCTTGTCAATTTTGTTCTTTTGTTATCTTTGATTACATTTTTCTTTCCAATAGTGTTTGCTATTATGATTATTGTTGGTAATAATTTTGAAATATTTGAATATCTAAAATGTTATGTTAATATTATATATTCCAATATCTAAAATGTTATGTTAATATTATGTTTGTTATGTTAATATTATGTTTGAGAAAATATTTTTCATTTATTTTTGAAAGATAATTTTTTTCCATTTAAATTAATAATAATAAAATATTTTTCATGTATTTTTCAAAGATAATTTTTTTCCATTTAAATTAATAATAATAATATATGTTTAAGGTTACCTACTTAAGTTGTATATGATGTAATGTAAAAAGATGGTACTTTATTACATTGATTATACATTTTACATTGTAAATAATAAACAGTTTTTCAAGCTAATAGTTTGCATTAGTCTATCTCATATAAAAATATGAATGTTTTTTTTGTTGTTTGCTAGTTTGTCTGTGACTTGTTGGACTACTTTGTGGCTGACAAACCACTAGCAACTTTTAATATGGCTGACTTTAACATCAAAAAGTGCCATAATCCGTCACCCATTGTTCTGCACCTCGAAGACATAAAAATATGAATAATAATACCAAAGACTAAATATATTTACTACAATGATAATAACAAAAACTAAATATATTTAGTGCATTAAAAAAAATGAAAATATTTTAATGGAAATTATCAACTAATGCTCGAACATAATTTAGATAGGTCCATCAATACCACTTTCGAGACATTCCTAAATTCATTCATGTTAGAATAGAGTGTATAATAAATCATGTCTATGGCTAGATCTCTTTCTATATAATATCATGTATATGAGTAATTCTCTTTATATCAACATTGTATATGAGCAATTCCCTTTATATCAACATTTTTAAGAAACCTTTAGACTGTTTTAAAAAGTCACATTATTTAAAAAAAAAAATAATTAACAAAATATTAACTAGCAAAAGAATCTTTTAAAAATATTTTATGTATAGTCAATGGAATAGATATGCCATCTATATTAAATCTTCTTGAATTTTTTTTTTCAACTTATTCAATTCCATTGAAACATCAAAAAGTATATTCAACCAAAATTGAATGAAAAAAAATATTTTTCTTGTGATAATATGAGATTTTCATTCTTTCCACAAATAAAAGTAACATACATCAATATAACAAGTCTTTCAATTACATTACCCATAGATAACCATTTTATCTTATGGATTTGGAGAATCTATAAGAATTCTACCTTTATTATTTCTAGTAAAGAAATAAGTTCTTTTTGCTAAATTTTTAAACCCATCAATTCACTTTATCTACTAATTTCTTAACATATGTAAACATTTCAATTCTATTATTTATAGTAAAGAAATGACTTCATTTTTTTTTTTCTAAATTTCCAATACATGAATTCACTTTATTAAATTTCTTAACATATAGAAATTATGTTATTCCTTTGAAACATTTGTGTTATTAGTGGCTCAGTATGTTGTCAGTACAAGTACCAATAATATCTTGTAAATATCTATTTAGTAATGAAACAAATTCATCTTCATTTCCAATCATAAATGAGAAATCATATAATAATTATGTCATATATATCTTTCCACTTTCCATAAATAAATTTTAGAAATTGAGAGATTAGAAATAGAAATGTAAAGTACACAAAATGATATTGTTTTAGGTTACTATTTCTAATTACATCTATTATCAAAGAGAAAAAATGACTATTTGACATTTTTTTTTATATTGCACCTTTTTTATTTGTGTAGAAAGACTACTCCACTCCAAGAGGAATAATAGGTGACATAAATCTTCCTCTATAGCTATTGTAGTCTTCCTTTATGCTATAAAATATGTTAATTTCATGATTGACATCACCCTTTTGATGTTGGCTTCATTTATAAATCTTCCTCTATAGCTATTGTAGTCTTCCTTTATGCTATAAAATATGTTAATTTCATGATTGACATCACCCTTTTGATGTTGGCTTCATTTATATTCCCTAAGGGTTTTGGAATATGCTTTATCAACATTTCAATTTGATATAATTTTTTTTTAATTGATGTTTGATAATTACAAGATTTTGAATGAGTTGTCATAGCATCATATTGAATTGTACTACATCAATTTTATGGACTTTGAACCTTATATTTTCCACACAATTTGCACTTCATATAAGTTTTTCCTTCTCCATCATTTATGCCATATTATACATCTAAGGATGCTTTATCTTTCATTCTTCCCCTCGTATCTTTTCTTGTCATACTCAAACATAAATCAATCACAAAAATCTTTATCCATATTTTGAATAAATTCAACTTTCAAGTCAAGAATATTAAGGTGCTTCCATCATTACACTGTTACACTCTAGAATATCCATAAAGTTTATCCAAATTCAAAGTGTTTCTAATTATATAATGCATACAAACTTAAAGATAATAAAAATATAATCCCCAGATGGGGTGACATGCAGCAATTCCTCGCCACTTGGCTCTGCATTGAGCCACAACATAAATGTTGATGGCCGCCACCCATCCTCTCCACATTTACGATGGTAGACGACCATTACAGCCGCTATACGGAGGAGGGACTCCTCCCTCACATGAAAACTCTCGCTTACAACGCACTCAACATGACAGGGTCTATGGATAGCCAGGTGAATCCGGTCTTTGTCAATTTGTATTTTCGAGTGCCTGGATAGAGTTAGTTTTCTCTCACTTTAGGCCTCCCCATCGATTGGGAGCTCTGGTGCAGCCTTGGTTCCTTCTCGTCTTGGCTCACTCTCATCTCGCTGCATCCTCTATGCATTGTTATATACCCCTTGGTAAGCATGACCAAGAAGCGAGGCAGGCCTCACCATGGCTCGGCCTAGTACACCCACAAAGCGCAGAGGCATAGGAGGGAGAAACTGGAGCGTACTATGTTGATGGCGACCTCCATTCTTCGGAAGAGGGCTCACACTGACCAATTGGCTCTGCATGCCATTATTGCTGAGATTGGGGCAGTGCGTAGCAGTGAAACCATGGCAATTGACCCTGGAAACAGGCTGGAGGATGGCGTTGCAGATGCATTTCCTACCTATTATGTTGAAGAAATACCATTTGTGGAGGAATTCGCAACCACCCCGGAACCCCAAGACATGGCGGTGAACTCCTAGGATGGAAGTGGTCCTAAAGACGAGCTAGGAGAAGATATCCCTGGGTGCATCGTTGAAGAGATACCATGGATGGATGACTACAGCCCCACCAGCCATGCTGTGCAGGCAACAATCGAGGAAGAAGCTCGGGACAAGGCCTGTGTCGAAGGGAACGCGAACAAGACCAGACCAGCGATGAAGGAGGAAGCAGTCGGTGCAGAACTGTTTGAGATCGAAGCCAGAGATAGGAAGAACGTGGAAGTGGGGGACGTAATCCTTGATGACGCATGTAATGACTCGCATGGTGCTTTCCTCCGTGTAGAGCATCTGGCTCTAGTGTTCGAACTCTGAGGCCACATGGCATACCAGTAGCAGAGAGCCCTTCTCATGGGATAGCGTCTGGACCTACTCCTTGATGCGTACTCCAACACTCCAGCAAAGAGGAAATGCCCTCTATGTGCACAGGCATTCGCCATCCCAACTAGGTCCACGTTGCAGACAAGCAAGGGCAACAGGTCACCGGGTATCTAGGTTCTCCTATGCTAGTTTGTTTTATGTTTAATCATGCTATAGCTACATGTACACTTGAACTATGGCCATCTGTCATGGTTTCCTTCGGGCAGGACAGAGGGCAAAACAGTTTTCCAAACCATGCTGGTTTCCGGTAAAACGACAACATTTTTGGTGACTCAAACCTATATCTCTGTGTATTTTGTCAAAGTTTCTTTGATAACTTAATATAACAGGTTCTACTTTTTTACTAAAAAAAAAAAAGAAGATAATAAAAATATAATAATAAAAATAATTATGAAAATAATAATAATAAACATAATTATGAAAAGGATAATTTGAAGCAAAAATAAAAAAAAAATTAAATAAAAAACTTGAATTAATATTATTATAGCATTTTATTTTACGTCTCCAATTTACTTTTCAAACAATATCTACAGTATCTACCTTCATACACTTTATCTTGAACTTTTTCAAATCAATTTTCAAGTAATATAAAATTTAAAAAATAATTAAGCAAGAATTTTTTTTTATTTGTAAAAATTATAAAAGTTAAAAGAATCACTTATTTTCAGTGTTTGTGTTTAGAGACCAATCTTATATATATATATATATATAATTAAATTAAACAAATTTAATAAAAAAAATAAAATTAATGTATTTTTTAATAATCTTAATCCAAAATCAAAAGATCTTATTTCACTAGCTTTACTTTAAGAATAATAACAACCATAATTTCTACAAACTGGCCCAAACCATTAACAACAAAAATTAAACCATTGAAATGGTCCCAATTCTCTTGGAACCACTCGTAATTGTATTGAATTTAACTATTGATACATACAAGATAACATTCGAAACAAGTAGGTAAAAAGAGACTAGTTGAACTCATATTTATATACAACAAACAAAACTGCAGAAATTCTTCAAATTCCTGTCTAATTTTTTAATGCAAAAATTATTGGTGATTTTATAATATAATATTAATAAATATGATTTTTTGGAAAATTTTCAACAATGCTCCAAGCCATTAACATGTTAATTGATTAAATTGAATCCAGATTGGACAGACAACAATAATTCTTCCCATCACCCTAATTAAACGTAATTGAGAAGAACATAATACTATATAAAATATAATAATGTTTTATATTTTTTTTTATAGTTAAAAATGCATTAAATGATTAAGTTGTTATTTATCAATAATGATGGATAATTTTGTTTTTAACAGAATTTCTATCATAATGAAGTGATTTCTATTTAAAATTATATTGGAACGAATATCCGATAAAATGAACAGCTTACGCTAACTTAGCTGCAGTTTCTGCTCTTGCGTCTATATATCATTTTGCTGAATCCGCACCGTCATATGTCATGTTTATCCTAAACTCATGTGAAGAGTTTGAGCAGATCTGGAGAAGCTTCCTTACACTTTGGACATTTAAGTTCTTTTTCCTTTTGTCATCTTTTAAATTCAGGCAGCACAAGTTTCGTTTGTTATATAAGGTATTTTACAGTGGTGG
>JASDQU010736923.1:30293-42574 GCA_032191745.1 Picea mariana | reverse complement strand
TGTGATATTTCTCCCCTTGAAGTTTGTGATGTTCTTTTAGGACAACCATATTTGTGGAAGCGACATGTTGTGTATGACTCTAGACCCTATAGTTTTATTATTACTTTGGGTAGACAATTGTACCAGATACTAGAGGTATTTCCGCCTACCATTGTTTCTTTAATCTATGCTAATAAATGCAGTAAGGTCATTTCACAGACTGAGAATTTTGTCTTCTTTGTGATCCATGCTTGCATTAAGCAGAAGGTCGCAACCAAATTTGTGACCTCTACATAGAGCCTCTCTTTGCAGCAGAAGCAAGTTGATGGGATCGTGGAAGAGTACAAAGGCATATTCTCCTCACCCACTAAGGTACCGAACCACTGCCAAGTCAAGCATCCAATTGATCTAACCCTTGGTGCATCGTTTCCTAATGGACCAACCTATCGTCGATCGTTGATGGAAAATGAAAAAATCAAGCGCCATATACAAGAGTTTCTTCAAAAGGGGCACATCTAACCCAACACCTCTACTTGTGGAATCCCGATTGTGCTAGTGTAGAAGAAAGATGGGATCTAGAAACTCTGCATTGATTACAGAGCATTAAACAAGATCACAGTGAGGAATTGGTAACCAATTCCCCGAATTGATGACCTTCTTGACCAACTCAAGGGCGGGGATTTCTTCAGCAATATAGAGCTAAAGTCTGACTACCACCAAGTTCCCATCGAATCAACTGATGTATGGAAGAAAACTTTCAAATCTAAAGAAGGTCTCTTTGATTGGCTCGTCATTCCATTTGGCTTCACAAATGCACCTATAACTTTCATGATATTGATGAATGGTGTATTGAGACCCTTCACAAAATCTTTTGTTGTGGTATATCTAGATCACATCCTCATCTTCATCAGAAATTGGGAGGAGCACATGCAACATATTCATTATTTTTGTGGCACTCTGCGGAAGCACAAGCTATAAGCCAACATGGGATACATTGCTGATGAACATGGGGTATATGTGGATCTAGCTAAGATCCAAGTCATTCGTGACTGGCCAGCTCCGGCCACACTAACTAAGCTTCAATGCTTCTTAATACTTTCCAAATTCTACCGAAGTTTTGTATTGGGATTCTCTCATATTGCATGGGCCCTTAGACAAGTAACCAAGAGTGGTGGAAATGATAAGTTCATATGGGGGCATACACAACAACAACCATTTTATGATATGAAGCATCTCTTCTGCTCAACTCTAGTACTTATTTACCCGATCAACAAAAACCATTCAGAATTGATATCGATGCCTTCAACTATGTTGTAGGCACAGTTCTCAATCAACACAGTCATCCAGTAGCATACCATAATGAGACACTCTCAAATACAATCTGGAAATACCCCACCTATGACAAAGAAATGTATTCCATTGTGCAATCCTATCGTCAATGGGAACATTACATTATGGGAAAGGAGACAATCATCCACACTGATTAGAAGTATCTGTAGTTTATACATAGACCGGAAAAGTTGCAGAACAACCTCCATCAAAATTGGTCCACATACCTACAACAGTTCCATATCAACATCAAGTATAAAACAGGGAGCAAAAATCTTGTTTATGAATTCCTTAGTCTCCCTCCCATTGTTTCACTCACCACAGTGTTGCATTCCTATGGGAATGAGGCATCTAAGTGGCCCCAACATTATTGGTATGACCCTGACTTCCGCACAACCCATCACCTCTTGGGTACAGGAGCGAATGTTACCGATTTTCACATCCAGTATGGACTGTTATGCCATCTGGGCCACCTCTATGTTCCCACAAGTGAGCGTAAAAATATGATTTGGGATTCTCACTACAATTGGATGGAAGAAGATTTTGGCGTGGATAAGAATGTGGTCTTTCTACAAAAACATTTTTATTGGCCAAAAATTCGACAAGACTTCAACAAGTATATCATATTTTACACTGCATGTGCCATTTCCAAGCCAACCATCAATAAGAAAGGATTATACACCCCTCTTCCTACTCCCGATATGCCTTGGGAATCCATCTCGATGGATTACATGTCGATCCTTCCATCCACCAAGCATGACAATGATTGTGTATTTGTGTTGGTTGATATTTTTTCGAAGATGGACATTATCGCATCTTGCAAGAAGAGAGTAACAACGACATATACTAGAAATCTCTTCTTTGAATGTTGTGGGTCCATTTTGGGATACCACAAACCATCAACTCAAATTGGGACAATATGTTCCTCAACACATTTTGGTTGAGTCTCTGGTCACTATTGGACACTAAGCTCACTAAATCCACTTCTTTCCACCCCCAAACCGATGGCCAAACAGACATCATCAATGAGATGTTTTTTCACATTTTGCGCATGTGAAACTCTAAGAATATGTGTACATGGGACAAGAGTATTCCCTATGTTCAACATAGCTACATCAAGGCTCTACATAGCTCCACCGACCATATCCCATTTCAGGTGGGGCTGGGATTCCAAACCTTGGGTCCCATTGACATTGCACTACCTCCTGCAACTAGACAGGAAGAATCTTCCCATATTCACTCTCAGACCGACAAATCCACCATATTCATTGAGAGGATTCAATAGATATGCCAACAGGTCCATGATATTTTGTATAAATCCAATTCTATGTACAAGGAGCGCCATGATCAACATCAGGTACCGCACCAGTTTCAGGTGGGAGACAATGTCTGGTTACATTTGCAGAAATAACACCTTACAAGGCCCCATAGAAAGCTCTGCCCACTTATCTATGTGAATTACACTATCACCAAGATTGTGGGTAGCAATTCTTTTGAGCTCAACACTCCACCCTTCCTTGGCTTGCACCCAATGTTCATTGTGGACCTCCTTCGGCCATATTTTCCACCATTATTGGACACCTCAGAGATTGCAGAATAGTTGACACCAGTAGATCTCAACCCTTATTGCATGGAACGTGAATCCATTGATCAGATAGTGGACACATAGGTCAAGGGCACTCACCAACAAAGGATCCATCTTTATCGGGTTGTCATCGCAGGGAAACTCCGACACCAAGGTAACTGGATCACCTGGGGAAAAATTCAGCATAAGTTTCCTCACTTGATGGGAGCACTCAATGCAATCGATACCACTGCTTCCTAAGAGGGGAGAACTGATCTAGGTAGATATTGGTTGCCACCCACCTATTTCAGTTGGATCCTCTTGACAATTTTTATCTCAACATGTTCTTTTGTACTTCTTTGTAATTGTGGATTCTACACTTTTGGGGCTATCTGAATCCCTACACAAATTCTATGTGGATATTGGTGGTTTCCCACCTAATCCAACTAGCTTATTTTGGAAGTTTTCATGTCAGTACATCTCTCTATACTTCCAGGGTTGTCTTCAGGCCCTAAACAATGTTTTTTTGGATTGGCACAATCAAACTATAGATGGAGTCAACGTTTGAAAAAATTATGTGTATTTATCGAAAAGGCCTTTCCAATGGGCTATCACACGCCTAAAATGGAGGTCATATGCAAAATTTACGACACCGTGAAGTTCAGGTACCAAGTCACCCATCGGGGCCCACATAAATTTTGGTGTTTCATCTCCTAGGGTTAGGTTTTTCGATGTCTATGGTTTTGGAATTCATCAGTAATGATAAAAACTCCACCTGAGCCTCATTTCAATCATTATACTTATACGGATGTGCATAACAGCCAAATATATTCTCAAAGATAGCCACCAACATTCAAGCAAGTTGTTTTCAGTTCTCTAGTTTTATAGTTTCAACTTATTTTATTTATTCAATACAAGTTATTGTTCACTGGATATCTCTTGTTTTTCTCCATATCTCTGTGTTATGGTATTCAATCTATTATTCATTTCATTCTTGTCATAAATTTGTATCATCCATTGCCTCAGAATTTGAGGTTTATTGACTGTATTTTCTCTTATCTCCTCACCCAACAAAGCTCCCACAAAAATGTCATAATCAAGCACATATGTTGAAATAAATATTATAGAGGTAAATGAATAATACCAAGACTCAGGAAATGAACACAATAGTGTCACTACCTATATTTGTCTTCAAGTTTTACTTCCATACTAGCCAATTGTACTGATCCGGGGGCTCAAAATATGCTCAAAAATGAAAGTTCCTAGAATTTTGTCAAAACAGACTCATGCATAGGCATAGTCCTCATGATCCCAACACAACTTGAACTGATTCAAACAGGCATCGTATGCGTGAGATATCACGTTATGTCTATTTCCCAAACAAGCAAAATTTTTGTTGATTGTAGAGTCTGTACAGTGCTGACTGGCATGTACATACTGACACATGGCAAGGTGACATGGATTTCTAACTGGGTAGTGGTGATGATGTGGCATGGACATAATGCTAACATGGCAGTTGACCATATTGATACATGGAAGGAGGTCAAACTGACACATGGAAATTGATGACGTGGCATAGGTTGACATGGCATGGCACCGTACATGACACGTGTCAGATGAGGACCTATCAGATGGATACATGTGGCAGGTTGGTGGACCATTATTATGCCACATGGCCCAAGAATGGGTTGCCACGTGGCACCTCCTCCGAGGCATAAAATTGGTTTTTGTTCATCGGGGGTCCAACCCGCAGCCTCCGGGGACATGTGGAGTGACTTGGCAAGGTTGGGCTACTAGCCCGCCCACATATTTTTTCTTTCCCTAATATGTTTCAGAAAATATTTAAGTTTTCAAAAGTTTAGAGTTGGGCGGGGTTCGGGCTGGGGCTTAGCCCCAACCCCCAGTTATATGCTTCCTCTGCCATATGACTCTATCGAAAACTATGGCATGTGGTTTTCAACCCACTTTCCACTTGTCAACCATTCCAATGGTCCTTCAACCAGGCACCCCGACCACTTGTCAAAACCACATCTAACCTTTGCAATGGGTTATGGCTTAAGCGCATAGGAACTGGCCACATGGAACACATGTCACCAACACCTCCACCCTTGGGGGCGCTAATCATGCTAATGGTGCGACATAATGACCATTTTTGTGGAATGCACATGTGTGTTTGGTTTAAGGAAGAGAAATGCCCATAAGCCAAGTTCATTCAGTCTGGGTACGTTTTACCAAGAAGAGACAACAAAGAATTGGGAGAAACTTCGAGGGAGTGATTCCAACTCAGTTTTTTGGCCAAACAAGGGTTTTTGGACATTCTTGAGCCATTGAATCCATCCATTCTTCATTCTGAGAATTGTAAAGCATTGATTTTGACACTTTGAGCATTAATTAAAAATATCCATTGGAAGATGGACCAGGAGATGTTTCCCAACAGAGGTGTCAACTCCTTTATAATTTTGTTGTTTTAATGTGTGTATTTTGATGGTTGTTATTGACTTTTTATTCTACTCATGATTAATTAAAAAAAAATTATTAATCTTTATGTGTTTGTACCTTGATCCTATTACCAAGCACATACCATTTCACTTTCAATTTTAAAGATAATCAACAGTTTAAGACATTGGGCTAGTAGATGACCCACAAAGAATCTCCTAAATTAGTTAATCATAATATTATATTAATATGTTCTTAGTATGCGAACGAGGCCATTTTTTGCTGGGGTGTGTATAGTTCAAACATGGGACTTAGAAAATTTATGTCTCAATAACTTGAAATAAACGTTCCTGGAAAAAAGGACCAGAAATCACATACATTAAACATTTAAATATAATAAACACAATTTCCTGACATCTAACATAGTTGAAGAAAAAAAATTGAACATTCTGAAAGCAGCCCAAAAAAATTGTTTCCAAATTAATTTTCTTTGAAATTGATAAAAAAAAATAATAATGTTTGTTACATATTTCTGGAATCTGCTCACCCTGTCGAAATTGTTCCTAAATTAGTTTTCTTTGAAATTTATCAAAAATTAATAATGTATGTTACATATTTATGGAATCTGTTCCATATTTCTAGAAATTTAAATGTGTTTTTCATATAGACTAGGATTGGGGCTCCCACGGGCCATAAAAGAAATAAATATAAGAAATAGGAATGTAGAAAGGAGAAGTGCATGATAGTAGAGAGGAAGACCTGAAAAGAAGAAATTGGAAGCTATGAGTCTTCGGTTAGAGATTTGTATTTAAAGAGGTAGAATAACTGGATTGATAAAGAAAGCAATATGTGATCAGTATAGACTTACTATGAAGCTGATGCATTTTTTTTCTCTTGTCAATGACCACTAGAATCATGCCAACTGGTTGTTTCCCTCCATCAGTGAGCTTGTCAATTCTCCTTTGGAGCCATTCTTCAATGTAGCTTATCATGGGGGCCACATTGATTTCATCCTGGATTTCTATGTCGAAAGGCTCATTTTCTAATTTCCTTAGATCCATAGAAATACTATGCACAACCTTTCGACATAGAAATCCAAGGAAATTCTATTCGAGAACTATCAGTTTTTCTGAGAGGATGGTTCTTATCTCCCCCTCTGTTTGAATATTTCTGGGTTGCTTTCTTACTGGGGTGGGTCATTGAAGCGATGCTCTATGATATCATTCTCTTGGGAGTGCTAGTCGGGGACTGGACACTCTTCTCACTGGACCCTTTTACCTGTTGTATGTACAATTCAGTTACGCTTTACAATGTCTCTACATCGCAATCATTAGAAGCAAGAGTGTTCTCATCACTGTCTCTTTCTTCAGTCATGCATCTATGGATAAAAGAGCTGCTAAAGCCAACTGATATCAAATTTTCTCAAAAAATCCCATTAGGGTTGAACCCTTTTAGCCTTTTAGGATATTTTAGGTTCAACTTCTTGAAATGACCTACCAACTCATCAATCATGTTGAATTTTCTGAACATGAAGTCCCTGACTTTCTAGGGTAGAGCAATAAACTATTTTTTTCTCTTACCATGGAAAAAATGCAACCAGTGGTTGTATTGCCTTGTTATTTCTATAACAAACATCTTGTCTATGATGTGACATGGAAGGAAAGAAAGATTTTCCTTGGAGCCAAATATCATTATTACACTATAATTTTCCTTTCATTCAAGTGTCCCCTTCCTGTGCAAAAACTCCGTTGCCTAGACAGACATCTGGGGAGCATCCTGTCCTAACAATAAATATTTGAAAACTGATACAAAGTCATTAAAAACCTCATAAAAGCAATAGGAGGCCTTGTGCCTCCACAAGGACTGGTACCATAATGTTACTGGGTCGAATTCATAGTTTATTTTCTTAGACAGAGACAGTTTTGGAAACAGACAACAATGCACTATTTATAAAATCAAGAAGGATGACAAAGAAAATTTATTGTCTTCTTTGAATCATGACATTCGGGAACATATTTCAATGGAAATTAGCTTCCCGCAATCAAAAATGATTTTTTCCTTGACTATGAAGTACAAAATATAAATAACTATATGGGAAATTATTGTCGTGGATTCTTGTCCCGTTATTCTTGTAAACAACCAAGCAATTTCCCGGAATGCATTTTTAAAGGAGCTAACCTGCAACTTTGTGATATCTTCAGGAACTACTGTCAGGTCTTCGAGGAACTCAAGTAAGAGGTCCAACCTGTTATCATTTTTTTCTAGGAACTTCTTGTAGTCTTGTACTCTGAAGGTCAATGTTGGCTACAACAATTTTAACATATTGTAGAAGACCTGAGGTGACAAAGAAACAGGATAATGGTCAGGCAATGGAATAATTATTTGGCTTGAAATATATATTTCGGTGCACCAAGATACCACCTCCTTACAGTCAAAAACCTCAGGGATGCAGCCTACATGAGTGATTCTAGAGGTCCAAATCACTTCATTCTGGGAGGAATGGGATGAATAATAAGAGTATGCCCTAGACCGCTGGAATTTGTGGTCCTCACATCCGAAGATATTCATGGTGTCTCCACATAACTTTTGTTGAGTTTCTTCCATAAGTTTATGAGAACGTTGGTTTTCTCCAGATGATGTTTGAAATTAAGAGTTGGAAGTGATAATCTGAATCTCTACACAAATTCTAGGTGGATAGGGGTGGTTTCCCACCTAATCCAACTAGCTTATTTTGGAAGTTTTCATGTCAGTACATCTTTCTATACTTCCAAGGTTGTCTTCGGGCTCTAAAAAATGTTTTTTTGGCTTGGCACAATCAAACTGTAGATGGAGTCAACGTTTGAAAAAACTATGTGTATTTATCGAAAAGGCCTTTCCAATGGGCTATCACGCAGCTAAAATGTAGGTCGTATGCAAAATTTACGACCCCATGAAGTTGAGGTACCAAGTTACCCATCGGGGCCCACATAAATTTTGGTGTTTCATCTCCCAGGGTTAGGTTTTTTGATGTCTATGGTTTTGGAATTCATCAGTAATGATAAAAACTCCACCTGAGCCTCATTGCAATCATTCTACTTATACGGATGTGCATAATAGCCACATATATTCTCAGAGACAACCACCAACATTCGAACAAGTTGTTTTCAGTTCTCTAGTTTTACAGTTTCAACTTATTTTAATTATTCAATAAAAGTTATTTTTCACTGGATATCTCTTGTTTTTCTCCATATCTCTGTGTTATGGTATTCAATCTATTATTCATTTCATTTTTCTCATAAATTTGTATCATCCATTGCCTCAGAAGTTGAGGTTGATTGACTGTATTTTCTCTTATCTCCTCACCCAACAAAGCTCCCACAAAAATGTCATAATCAAGCACATATGTTGAAATAAATATTATAGAGGTAAATGAATAATACCAAGACTCAGGTAATGAACACAGTAGTGTCACTACCTATATTTGTCTTTGAGTTTTACTTCCATACTAGCCAATTGAACTGATACAGGGGCTCAAAATATGCTCAAAAATCAAAGTTCCTAGAATTTTGTCAAAACAAACTCATGCATAGGCATAGTCCTCATGATCCCAACACAACTCGAATCGATTCAAACAAGCGTCATATGCCTAAGATATCGCGTTATGTCTACTTTCCCAAACAAGCAAATTTTTTGTTGATTGTACAGTCTATACAGTGCTGACTGGCATGTACATACTGACACATGGCAAGGTGACATGGATTTCTAACTGGGCAGTGGTGATGATGTGGCATGGCCATAATGTTGACGTGGAAATTGACCATATTGATACATGGAAGGAGGCCAAACTGACATGTGGAAATTGATGACATGGCATAGGTTGACATGGAATGGCACCGTACATGACACATGTCAAATGAGGACCTATCAGACGGATACACGTGGTAGGTTGGTGGACCATTTGAATGGTGCAACATGGCCCAAAAATGGGTTTCCACGTGGCACCTCCTCTGAGGCATAAAATTGGTTTTTGTTCGTCGGGGGTCGAAATCAAGGCCTCCGGGGACATGTGGAGTGACTTGGCAGGGTCGGGCTACTAGCCCGCCCACATGTTTTTTCTTTCCCTAATATGTTTTGGAAAATATTTAAGTTTTCAAAAGTTTAGAGTTGGGTGGGGTCTGGGCTAGCGCTTAGCCCCAACCCCTAGTTATATGCTTCCTCCACCATATGACTCTACCGAAAACTCTGGCGTGTGGTTTTCAAACCACTCGCCACTTGTCAACCGTTCCAATGGTCCTTCGACCATGCACCCCGACCACTTGCCAAAACCACATCCAACCTTTGCAATGGGTTATGGCTTAAGTGCATAGGACCTAGAAACTTGGAACACATGTCACCAACACCTCCACCCTTGGGGGTGCTAATCATGCTAATGGTGTGACATAATTACCATTTTTGTGGAATGCATATGTGTGTTTGGTTTAAGCACGAGAAATGCCCATAAGCTAGGTTCAGTTAGTCTGGGTGCATTTTGCCAAGTAGAGACAACAAAGAATTGGGAGAAACTTCCAGGGAGTGATTCCAACTCAGTTTTTTGGCCAAACTAGGGGTAGGAAGAGCCAAAATAGGGGTTTCTGGACATTCTTGAGCCATTGAATTCATCCATTTTTCATTCTGAGAATTGTAAATCATTTATTTTGACACTTTGAGCATTAATTAAAAATATCCATTGGAAGCTGGACCAGGAGATGTTTCCCAACAGAGGCATGAACTCCTTTATAATTTTGTTGTTTTAATGTGTGTATTTTGATGGTTGTTATTGACTTTTTATTCTTCTCATGATTAATTAAAAAAAAATTATTAATCTTTATGTGTTTGTACCTTGATCCTATTACCAAGCACATACCATTTCACTTTCAATTTTAAAGAGATTGAACAGTTTAAGACATTGGGCTAGTAGATGACCCCCAAAGACTCTCCTGAATTACTTAATCATAATATTATATTAATATGTGCTTAGTATGCGAACGAGGCCATTTTTTCTTGGGGTGTGTATAGTTCAAACATGGGACTTAGAAAATTTTTGTCTCAATAACTTGAAATAAACGTTCCTGGAAAAAAGGACCAGGAATCACACACATTATACATTCAAATATAATAAACAAAATTTCCTGACATCCAACGTAGTTGAAGAAAAAAAATTGAACATTCTGAAAGCAACCCAAAAAAATTATTTCCGAATTAATTTTCTTTGAAATTGATCAAAAAATAATAATGATTGTTACATATTTCTGGAATCTGTTCACACTGTCGAAATTGTTCCTCAATTAGTTTTCTTTCAAATTCATCAAAAATTGATAATGTATGTTACATATTTATGGAATCTATTCCATATTTCTAGAAATTTAAATGTGTTTGTCATATAGACTAGGATTGGGGCTCCCACGGACCATAAAAGAAATAAATTCAAGAAATATGACTGTAGAAAGAAGAAGTGGGCAACATTAGAGAGGAAGACCTAAAAGGAAGAAATTGGAAGCTATGAGTCTTTGGTTAGAGCTTTCTATTTAAAGAGGTAGAATAACTGGATTGATAAAGAATGAAATATGTGATTAGCATAGACTTACTATGAAGCTGATGCGTTTTTTTTTCTCTCATCGATGACCACTAGAATCATGCCAACTGGTTTCTTCACTTCGTTAGTGAGCTTGTCAATTCTCCTTTGGAGCCATTCTTCAATGTAGCTTCTCATGGGGGCCACGTTGACTTCATCCTGGATTTCTATGTTGAAAGGCTCATTTTCTAATTTTCTTAGATCCATAGAAATACTATGCAGAGATTGTTCAATTTCTTCATTGTGTGTCGAATAGTCCACTAGCCAGTTCTCGACGTCATCTTCACCATATTCAAGGATGTCGTAAAACTTTTCTAAAGACAACCCCTTTAAAATATCAAGTTGTTCATCGAAGGCTTTCTTGGTTAAGAACAAGGATTTGAGGATTAAGTTTAGGTCTTGAACCTCGTTGGTACTTCTGATTAAGTTTATTTGGGTCAGTTTTCTAAATAATTCTTCTTTCTCTGATATGCCTTGTTCACATGATTTGACAATGAGATGCACGTTCTTAACTTTCTCTTTCCAACATGATTTTAATTGTTTGATCCACTTTGGGGAAGGGTTATTCTCTTCTATTCTTTTCAGATCAAAGTTTTTGATGGCATTCTTGGAAAAAGGGATCACCGTTTGTTGATATTAATGTTGTTCATTTTTAAATTCGTCTCCAAATCATTTTCCCTCGTTCAAAACAAAACTATATTTTGTGATGTTTCTTGGGCTTCAGTAATCAACTGCATTCTTTTCTTGATATTCTACTCTAGATAGGCTTTACAAGATGTGAAGAGGCTAGAATATGCTTTTAACTTGGATGCAACGGTAGTAGGCACGGTTTTTTCTAAAGGACTGGAAAACACTGGGGTAGCAATGAAAGCCTCATCCAATTTCTTGATTCAGCTATTTAGTTTGGCATTCTCCTCTTCAAATACTCCATTGGAATCATCAAGAGCATCAAAGGTTGCATGGTAAAATAGGGAGATTTGGGACGGCTGCATTTTCCTAAAATTAATCTCTGAACGATATTTTCCTTTCTTATTTATTACATCTCTCTTTTCAATAGTTAAATTTTTAGATTGGTTATCAAAAACAACGCTCTGGAATACAAAGGATTCATCTTCGTCAAAAATGTTGGTCTTAGATATTTCCATTATGCAAATATGGTACGTCGTGTCCGCGGGTGGATCAACTTTACAAAGCACGACATCCACAAAAGTTTAAAGTTGCATGTACTTACTTTAAATTTATAGCACTTCCACCTGCCCTACAATGTTTTTTTCTATTCTTCATCCGGGGAATCTTGTGAGAACTATCAATTTTTCCACGAGGATGGTTCTTATCTCCTCATCTGCTTGAATATTTCTGGGTTGCTTTCTTACTGGGCTAGGT
>JASDQU010736923.1:0-26479 GCA_032191745.1 Picea mariana | reverse complement strand
GATTTGGGATGGTTGCATTTTCCTAAAATTAATCTCTGAACAAGACTTTCCTTTCTTATTTATTACATATCTCTTTTCAATAATTAAATTTTTAGATTGGCTGTAAAAAACAATGCTCTAGAATACAAAGGATTCATCTTCGTAAAAAATCTCAGTCTTAGATATTTCCATTATTGAACTATGTTGCATCGCGTCCGTGGGTGGATCAAATTTACGCAGCACGACATCCACAAAAGTTTAAAGTTGCATGTCCTTACTTTAAATTTATGGCACTTCCACCTGCCCTACAATGTTTTTTCTCTTCTTCGTTAGGGGAAGCTCGTGAGAACTATAAATTTTTTCGTGAGGATGGTTCTTATCTCCTCCTCCGTTTGAATATTTATGGATTTCTTTCTTACTGGAGTGGGTCATTGAAGCGATGCTCTGTGATATCCTTCTCTTGGGAGTGCTAGATGGGGACTGGACACTCTTCTCATTGGAGCCTTTTACCTGTTGTATGTACAATTCAGTTACGCTTTGCAATGTCTCTACGTCGCAATCGTCAGAAGCAGGAGTGTTGTCATCACTATCTTTGTCTTCGGTCATGAATCTATGAATAAAAGAGCTACCAAAGCCAACTGATATCAAAATTTCTCGAAAAATCCCATTAGGGTCGAACCCTTTTAGCCTTTTAGCATATTTTAGGTTCAATTTATTGAAATGGCCTGCCAACTCATCAATCTTGTTGAAGTTTCTGAACATGAAGTCCCCGACTTTCTAGGGCAGAGCAATGAACTATTGTTTTCTCTTACCATGGAAAAATGCAACCAATGGTTGTATTGCCTTGATATTTCTATAACAAATATCTTGTTTGTGATGTGACATGGAAGGAAAGCAGGATTTTCCTTGGAGCCAAAGATCATTATTACACTATAATTTTTCTTTCGTTCAAGTGTCCCCTTCCTGTGCAAAAACTTGGTTGCCTAGCCAGACATCCAAGGAGCATCCTTTCCTAACAATAAATATTTGAAAACTGATACAAAGTCATTAGAACCCTCATAAAAACAATAGGAGGCCTTGTGCCTCCACAAGGACTGGTACCAGAATGTTACTGGGTCGAATTCATAGTTTATTTTCTTGGAAAAAGATAGTTTTGGAAACTGATAACAATGCACTATTGATAAAATCAAGTAGGATGACAAAGAAAATTTATTGTCTTCTTTGAATCATGACAGTCTAGAACATATTTCAATGGAAATCAGCTTCCCCCAATAAAAAATGAATTTTCCATTGACTGTGAAGAACAAAATATAAATAACTACATGGGAAATTCTTGTCATGGATTCTTGTCTCGTTATTCTTGTAAACAGCCAAGCAATTTCTCGGAATGAATTTCTAAAGGAACTGACCTGCAAATTTGTGATATCTTCAAGAACTACTGTCAGGTCTTCGAGGAACTCGAGTAAGAGGTCCAACCCGTTATCATCTTTTTCTAGGAACTTCTTGTAGTCTTGTCCTCTGAAAGTCAATGTTGGCTATGGAAATTTTAACATCTTGCGGAAGACCTGAGGTGACAAAGAAACAAGAGAATGGTCATGTAGTGGAATAATCATTTGGCTTGAAAAATATTTTTCGGTGCACCAAGATACCACCTCCTTATAGTCTAAAACCTCAGGGACACAACCTACATGAGCGATTCTAGAGGTCCAAATCACTTCATTTTGGGAGGAATGGGATGAATAATAAGAGTATGCCCTAGACTCCTATAATTTGTGGTCCTCACGTTCGAAGATATTCATTGTATCTCCTCATAACTGTTGTTGATTTTCTTCCATAAGTTTACAAGAACGTTGGTTTTCTCCAGACGATGTTTGAAATGAAGAGTTGGAAGCGATAATATAACCCTGCAAAAATCTTGGTCCAATGTGTGTGAATGGGAGATATCCTCAATCCTTTCACTCATTAATGACAATTTTGACGATTGTTGCATGATGTGTTGCTAGCATTGAAGACTAGTCATTGCATACCTAGAAGTGAGCTCATGGAGGGTACGAAAATGAGCAATTAAGGATTGGAGATTTCGTGAACAAGCCAACGCGACGACCCGTGTTTGAGATGAACAATTGGAAGGGATAATATAACTCTCTGCAGATCTTAGTTTAATGCATATTAATGGGAGATCTCCTCGAGAATTTCACTCATTAATGACAATGTTGACGGTTCCTGCATGATGATTGTTTAGCATGAAAGGTTACTAATTTCATATTAAGAAAGAAGTACGAAGGTTGTGGGGATGGGAAAGGGAAATTAAGGACTATATAATTATCTAAAGTGGTTGGGTGGGCTTCAAAGTAGGGTTACAAGGTACAATTGCTAGAGATGAGGGTCCAAGGGTCAAATTGTATGTGTCAGAAATTTTTGAGTGCAAAAAGAATAACACGGAAGAGGGCATGATGGGACAGTCCAGAGAGCAATTTGTATATCGCAGAACTTCAAACACTGTTTGCAGAACATAGAACAATGGAATTGCAATCGTCAGCCCTCTTGTCCGAGAACTGACAATTAAAAAAGTGGCTAAAGTATGGAATAGGGAAATGGATATCCCGTTTTGCTAATATATTGAAATTTGTAATAAATTACCTGGAAAGGTCTTTTATGCATGTCTCTGGGAAATTTCTGTGGAAATATTCAATGTGACTGTTTCGTCAAGACTTTTGCTTTTTAATGACGGTCTGTACAGTTTTTGCATGATGAACTGTTAGCATTAAACCTTGGTCATTGCATACTTTGAAAGAAGTGCGAAGGTGGAAGGAACAATAAACAATCACGAAAAATTGGATATTTCATGAACCCACCAACCAGGGATCCGTGAAAGAGATTCCATGAAATGGGAAAGTATGGGAAATGGTTGGACGGGCTTCAGAATTAGGGTGACAATGGTTCCCCGGGAGATGTGACTTCCCGAGGGTCAAATTTTATGTCTTGGAACTTGAGTGCAAAATGTGTACCATGGAAGAGAGGATGATGTGGGATTCCGGTGGTCAATTTGTATATGACATAAGTGTGGGAGATATCCTCGAGCCTTTCACTCATTAATGACATGTTTAAAGTTCATGCATGATGAAGAGTTAGAACTAAATCTTTCCAATTGCATATCCAGAAATAAGTAGGAAGGTGGCGGGGACAGGGAACAATAATTAAGGAATGGATGATTATCAAAAGAGGTTGGTGACACTTCAAAATAGGGATACAAGATAGAAGCAACATAGGTGAAGGCCGGAGGGTCAAATTGCATCTCCTGGGAGTGTTGACCACATAATGTGTAAAACATAAGATGGCATTATGGTGCATTCATGCAGACAAATTGTATATTGCAGAACTCCAGGTACTTTTTGCTAGTCGTGGAACATTGGAAACAGAATCCTGAGCACACCAGTCGAGGAACCCATAATCGAAAAAGTGTCTAAGTATGAAACAATGAAACGGTAGGCCAGACTTGATACACAGTAAATGTACCAAATCATGAACATACAACCAACTTGCGCCTAAGTATTGAAAGCAATGGTGGAAGGTCGGGCTCGTGACGGGGCATTCTAGTGTAAAAATTGTATATCACGAAACTACAGGAACTGTTTGCAAGTCGCAGAATATTCGAAACAAAATTTTGAGACCGTCAGTCCAGTAACCCACAATCGAAAATTTTTATAAGTATGGAATAGGGAAACGATAGCCTGGACTTGTTTTCACTAATATATTGAAATTTGTAATATCTTTTCGATTACCTGGAAAGATCTTCTCTGCATGTTTCTAGACAAGTTGTCTAGGGATAGTTATTCCTCAAGGCTTTTGCTTATTGATGACGATATTTACGGTTCTTGCATGATGAATTATTATCATTAAACCTTTGTTTTTTGATATTTGGAAAGAAGTATGAGGATGGACAACACAAGAAACAATGACTAGTAATTGGAGATTTTGTGAACCCGCCAACCCGAGGATCCAAAATAGGGTGACAGGGTGTCCTCAGAAGACGTGAGGCATTGACGGGAAAATTGCATTTCTCAAAATATTTGAATGCATAACGTGTAACATGAAAGAGGGGACGATGTGGGAGTCTGAAAGTCAATTTGTACATTGCGGAGGTCCAGGTGCTATTTGCAGGTCGCAGAACAATGGAAGTGAATCTAGAGGTTGAAATAATTAATGTGAATTAGGAAGGGCACGATTGTGGAGGGGATGGAAGGGAGACATAAATGGTTTGAAATTTTTTATGAATTTGGGTAAAGTGAAGCTTGCGAGTTGGAGGAGCTTGGGGTGGAATTGTAGATCAAGGAAGTTTTTGGGTGCAAGATGTATATCACGGAATAGGTGGAAAATTTTGGCTAAGTATAGAAAGGAACGATAGTCATTCCGAGTACTGTAAATGGAAGTTTAATGTGTGTTAATGGGATATGTCCTCAAGGTTTTTTTTCTTGTTAATGTGAATTGTTTTGTACCACTGTGTTCAATTGTCACTAGTAAAACCATAATTAATGTGCATTGGGAAGGGATCGAAGTTACTTGGGATGGAAGGAAGTGACAGATGCTTTGAAACTTTTTTGAACCATGGTAGAGTGAATCTTGCGAGTTCGAGAAGTTTGCGGTGTAATTGTAGATCATGAAAGTTTTGAGTGAAATATGTATATCACGAAACAAGAAGCAACAGAGTTTGAAATCGCTAGCCCCGAAAACCATGGCCATAAAATTGTCTAAGTTTGGAAAGGAACAACAATCGGTCGAACTCATAATGTGAAGATATAGATGGAGATGAAGATATTTCAGCCCGCCAACCCGGGAACCTATGATCATAGAAAGATGACTAAGTATATAACCAGAAAGTGATAATACACAGGAAGAAGAAAAGGGAAAAAAAAGGCTGAGTATCTCATAGAAAAAAATCTATTGTTCATTTATTAATGCCAATATTTTCGAACCCCTGGTGAGTTCTCACTATTAAAAGCATAAATTGCAGATCACATAAGTTTTTTGGGTTCAATATGTATATGAAGTAATAGGGGAAATAATTATTGGATACCGCAAACCCGAGACTGGGTGGTCAGATAATTGGCTAAGTATTGAAAGGGACCACGGTCGATCGGGCTCATGGTGTGAAAATATAGATAAATATGACCATCTGCCAATATGTGAATCCAAGGAAAGTCATGATCATAGGAATGCGACTAAATATAGAACAACAAAGGGATAATAGAGGGGAATAAAACAAGGAAAAATTAAAGAGAAAGTGTTTATATTTATTCCAATAGTATTCATATTAATATATATTAATAGATTATTTCTAGTCTAAATGTAAATCATCTTCCAATTTGCAAGATTTTGTTCAGTTCACAAATTTCGTTGAAACCCATTAGCAATAGAAATAGTATATATATATATATATATATATATATATATATATATATATATATATATATATGACATAACATTTTTTTATATGCATGAATATTATCAAATAGAAGAAATTGTAATATATGTAGAATATTGAACAAGAACATGATGTCAACACTTGAGTTGCCAAGTGTTGAAATAGAGTCATTAATTTTCTTTATTTACGAGATTTTGAAGAATGAAAGAAGGATAGTTCCTCCCATTTCTTTCTCAAGTATAGGGTGGGCACCACATAAGTATGGCCTATCACAAATTATTCTTCCATGTAAAATGTAAGGAGTGAATAGAGTAGCCTTTATTTAAATCGAAGTGTTGGGAAGCAGAAAGAAAAGTTTGTCATCCATGTTTAACCACACACACAAAAAAAGTACAAAATAAAATAAAAAACAATACCATAGATTGGAAAACACCATACAAAAACCTCAAATATTCTACATTTAGATAAACTGGGTTACAAAATACAACTGAGATTATTTCCCAAAATAGTTGTCTTGAAAAAGTTCAACATATATTCTATGAAATTTAAATGCATTTTCCATAATAACTTCGATTGGGGCTGTCGCCGACAAAAAAAAGAAAATATGTACAATAATCAAGCCTGTAGAGAGTCTTTTATAGATTTCAACTTGATCATCAAATGCTTGCTTGGTAAAAAACAACGAGTTGAATATCAATTTTGGGGCTTGGACTTCATTGGTGTTTCCAACTAGATCTATCCCATATTTTTGGATATCTTGTTTCTTCTAGATATGGCATGCCTGCATTAGTTGTTTATTCAACATTCCATACTTTTCTAAGTGTGAATTTCCCTCTATCATTGAAAACTTGGGGTTTAATGTTCCTTCCTTCTAATGTTCCTGGTCATCGACATATGAGACAACTTAGAGATGCAATTTAGGCCCAATTCAAAGACGAGGGAGTGGTTTTATGTGACGTCAACTTTGGGGGAATGAAATCATGTTATCCAACAAAAGATGAGACAAAAAAAATCAAGTATGTTGTGACTGATATTCTCCCTGTATTCGATCATCTGTTTGGTCTGAATATTTGTATGTTGAATTTCTTTGTTTCATTGATGTAAATTGGAAGGGATGTCCAAGTCATCTGCAAAATGATCCTCTATTGAAGTACATAGATTCTTCCAACAACACAGATCTGGCAAGTGTATCAACTATTGTAGATCACATCGGAATATATCTTTCATCATAAGGGGTGGCAGACATCACGACCCACAAAATGGTATAGAATATTCAGAAGTGACGCCAAATATTACTCCATGCCCGAATATATACTCAAAAGGAAATTATAAAATCGGATCCTCAAGAACGTGAGAAACTGTATGCGCGTTTGAATCAACATTCTAAAATTACAGAACCTTTTATGCCAAAGTTGTAACAGACTTGACAGATAGCCAGTTTCTATGTCAAATATTGTTGACCAACCTCTGGATGTAGTAACAGAGTCGACATACAATCAAATTTCGATCACTACTGATACTAATGAGAAGTGTAAGAAATCGTGACCCCAGGCTCCAGGTAGTTTCAACTTCAAGAATCCACACTGGCGGTGACTCTAGGCTCAAGATAGCTTCGGCTTCGGACATCGACACTGGTGGTGGCAATGGGAACAATGTTATTGACTGTAGTGCAACAATGTGGTGAACAATTAGGGTTTCCATTGTCAAATAACTTAGACTGCAGGATTTTCATACCTGCAAAGAACATTGACTTTAGTGTTTCTTTGTCATGACAACTACAATGTTGCCTTGAGTCCATAAGTATTTGGATGTTGGGTGTCCTATTCGATAATGACCTTGACATTAGGTACATGTTAAACATCTATTATCTAACATTGCAATGTTAATGCAATTGCCATATTGGATGATTGCTTGATTGCATTGGCACAAGCAATATTAATTGTGTGATTAATTAACATCCTTGAAGGACGTGAATCCCAAAAAATGCTTGAAACTTTTCGAACAACCATGTGTTAAACAAATACATAGTTCTATATTTTAAGAAACAAAAAATTGCATTTTCTATGTCTAACATTAGGTTTCACACATAAAACTTTTTAAGTTAACCAAAATTAATATATAGTCAACTCAAATTCCAGGAAGCGATCCAATTCCCTAGAGATAGAGATAGTTTATTTCCATCATGTTGGTTGGGATAAAGGGATCCACCACCAGGACAAAGAAATAAGATAGCAATAAAATCAACTGTGAAAACACAACCTGGTGATGGAAGCCCTCTATTAATAGGAAATCACTATGTCCTTATTGATCTATGATCCTGATGAACAAATCAAGAGGCGCTTGCGGCGAGGCCATGACAATTTATTTGATCCATACACAGAAATACTTCAAGCATCGAGCAATTTCTTCCCTTTTTTTCAAATATCGGATCCACTGCAGTAGAAGAAATGCATTCTCCTTATTCAAAGCAAGGGAAACATTAGGAAGATTGATATTGGGTGTAAACATCTCTAGAATACACTACTACATCAAGGTCATTTCTAAAGAATGAAACAAAATGATTACATGAAGATGGTATTAAAAGGTGATTTTCAGAAACCAAATCATTACCTAAACACGCCAAATTTCTTGCAGAAGGTGGTAGTATAAAGTAATATCCAATAAGTGTTGCAAAGTCCATAATCTAGAATTCCTTCCCACTAACGTTTCCCAGTTACATGTCGATGTAGGAATTAGAAAATTTTGAGAGTGTCGTTCCCTGGTTATATACCCACATTCAAGTATGAGGAGAATATTCGTGCAATTAGGATTCTGTTACTACATCCAGAGAACAATGAACAAACTTTGATAAATAATATGACTTTCTATCAAGTTTGTTACCACACCCAGAAGTCGCTCAACAAGCTTTGAAATAGAAACTTCTGTAATTTTATGATATGGATTCAACCACCCATATAGTTTCTCACATTCGTGATGATCCAAATTTATGATCATTCTGAATATATTCATGAATGGAGTATTTGATGTCATTTATGAATATTCCATACCATTTTGCAATCCATGATATGTGCAACTCCTCTAACGAAAGATAAATTCTTATGTGGTTTGCATAATTTGATACATTTTCCAAATCTGTGTTGTTGGAAGAAGCTATATACTTCAATGAAGGATCATTTTGCAGGTGACCTGAAAGTGCCTTCCAATTTTTAGTAAAAAAACGAAGCAGTTCAACACACAAATCTTTAGGCAGGCCTTTCAGCCAAGCAAAGCAACGAATACAGGGAGATTATCAATCACAAGATACTTGATTTTTTTTTTATTTGAGTTTTTGTTGGCTAACAAATTTTTTTTTCTCTCAAAATTGACATCACATAAAAACACTCCCTCTTCTTTCAATTGGGCCTGAATGGCATCTCCAAGTTGTCTCACATGTCAATGAACAAGAACATTACAATGAAGGCACCTTAAATCCCAAGTCTTCGATGATAGAGAGAAATGGGAATAAGTATTTAAAATGAACGTTGGAGGATGATAGTATAATCTTTTGTAAATCTTCATTTAATTTGTTTTAATGGTAGATTCCCTCGATATTTTCAATTATTAATGCCAATCTTTTCGAATATGTGTTATGAATAGTCACTAATGACGGGAGTTAACATTCCCATATGCAAGAAGATTCTCAAATATAACAACCTAATATATGCATAGTATTAAAGAGGAACATGACATCAAGACCTCTGTGGATGACACATTTGTGGATGGTAGCATGGTAGTACAATATTGCACTGTTAATATGATGATACCTTAAAAAAACTAAAATAACCATCACTTTTTTCCAATTTAAGATTGACACAAAAAACATTATTAGATCCCATAATATTCGCTTGTTAATGCATTTTAATGGAAGATATCCTCAAGCTTTTCACTTATTAATGCCAATCTTTTCAAATCTGTATGGTGAGTGGTCACTAGTAAAATCATAATTAATGTTCATTGGGAAGAGCATAAGGTGGTGGGCATGGAGGGGAGTGAAAAATACATTTAAACTTTTGTGAACCCGGGAGTCCGTGAACCCGCGAAATTTTGAAGACTCGACAAGTATGGAAATTTAGGTTGGTCAGACGAAGTCATCATAGGTAGAGTCAAGCTTGCAAGTTCAAAGAGTCTAGGGTTGAATTGTAGATCACCGAAGTTTTGGGTGAAAGATGTATACTCCAAACATGGGGCGCTAGAGTTCGATAGCGCCTATCCATGAACCCGCGTTCATAAAATTGGCTAAGTATGCAAACGAACGACATTCCGTCGGAATTGTGATGTGAATATATAAATGTATATGACCATTTTTCAGTTCTCCATGCTAGGAACCCGCGAGAACAAAAACATGACCAAGTATAGAACCAAAAACGCATAATAGAGGGGAAGAACAAAAGCGAAAAACAAGCAAGTTTAGAAGAGGAAAAATAAAGGGAGACAAGATCTTTATCCCTTACGCAACAACACTTAGTCTCATAAATATGAAGCCATAGAAACACATTAACTATGGTAAAAACATTCTCATCTATGAAATAAAGTTGGAGTTCAACAAAATCTAGCTCAAGTCAAAAGAGATGTTGTTTATATCTACTACAAAAAATTTCATATTATTTTATCTTAATAGTATTTTTTGGTGGCCCAATTGTAAAACCATGTTCCAATTTGTGTTTTCCAAGTGGAGATGTGTTTGTGAAGAAACAAGTATGAAGAGGATTAATTTCAGCCACGGGAGCTCAACTCTACAAAGTTGAATCAAACAACAATAAACAACATCTAGCTAACCAACGAGCAAGCATTAACTAGTCAACCAAGAATGTCAATGAAGAACAATATTGTTCAAATTTACTACAGAGAATATTGTATAAAAATATCAGAGGAATATATTGTAATGTGCCTGTTAATCAAACATTTCATGCTATGAGGCCTAACAAATAAACATGTAAGACTGTAAGGACCATGCAAAGGCCTCCCATTATGCAAACATTTAAGGAAGTTGCAGTTTTTCACGGTTGGCATTCTGCATCCACAATTGGAACACCTCCATAACACCCACTGACATATAAAAAAAGGAAATCGAATTTTCTCTTCTCATACAAACATGTTCTCTAAGATGATTTTGACTCAGGCATCTCCAACATTAAAATTTTTCACTTGAAAACTGGAAATAGAAAACAACAAAGAACGAACACGAACATAAATCTAGCAACGAAACCCACCCGTCAATGGGGAACAACAACAACAACAATAAGAAAACAAGAAACCAGTCAACAAGCAACGAGAAAGTAGTAACCAATGAACCGATAACGTCGCCAAAGAACAATATCGCCCATATTCACTATAGATAACATTGTAGAAGAAAAAAGAAAGGATGAAAATGTATTGCAACATGCTTGTCAAGTAATGCAGGACTGAAACCGCAAAATTGAGACCCACCGATGAATGGAAAAGGACAGAAGTGTATCCCTTGGCCCGTAAACTATAACAACAGGTCCAGCTGCAGATGCAGAACCCCAACCTTGCAAAGTTGAAGAAAACAAGAGAAAGAAGAAAATAAAAAAACAAGTGAACAAGTACCAAAAGGCCAAACAATAGCTGCAGGACCTCAAGTCTGCAAAGTTGAATCAAACAACAATAAGGAGCATCTAGTGAACCAAGGAGCAAGCACCAACCAACCAACTAACCAGGAATGTCAGTGAAGAACAATTTTGGCCAAATTCACTGCACACAAGATTGTATCAAAAAATTCGAAGGTAAATGTATCGTAACACATCTATTAAGCAAACATTTTAGGATGTGAGGCCTTTCAAGTAAACATTCAAGGCTGTGAGGACCGTCCAAAGGACTGCCACTATGCAAACAATTAAGAAAGGTGTAGTTTTCACGGTTGGTATTTTCCAATACTGTGAGCGATCAAAATCCTCTTGCAATCCATCTTTGTATGTGAGTACTGCGACTAGAGAAGCAAGACTGTAATGTTGTCTACGTCTTGTTGTTGATCGCCAATGTTTGACACAAAACCTACCTCCATTGCAGCCACAGTGACATATAGGAAAAGGAAATTGTATTTTCTCCTCACATACAAAGATGTTCTGCAAGAGGATTTTGACTCAAGAATCCCCAGTAGTGAAATTTCTCACCTGTGAACTGTAAATAGAAAAGGAAGATAAACACAACACCCAAACCCACCCATCAATGGGGAACGATAGAAGGTTGGTTCCAATCGCAGTTACAGATCCCAAGCGTTCAAACTATAACAAGACCAACAGGCAAACAAGAACAACAACAACATGAAAACAAGAAATCAGTGAACAAGCAAGGAGAAAGCATGAATCAGTGAATCAATAATGCCGCTGAAGAACAATATTGCCCATATTCACTGCAGAGAACATTGCATAAAAAAAAACCCAGAGGAAAATGTATTGTAACAGGCTTGTTAATTAAACATTTAAGTCTGTGAGGCCTATTAGGTAAACATTTATGTCTGTCACAACTGTTGTGTAAACATTTAAGAAAGAATGCAGTGTGGTTGGTCTGTTACGTACGAAAAAACAATTATTATATTACTTTTAGTTCCCTAGTTCCAACAATAGACATTATGCAAATATTTTTATGAAGTTCGAACAACATATATTATGCAAATATTTTATGAAGTTCGAACAATAAAAAAAAAAATTAGTAACAATATATGATCAAAAACTTTGGATATCCAAACATTTCAAGAAAAAAGTAAATATTCAGAAAGACCGGATATGATCAAAAACTTTGGATATGATAACATATTAAACATTTTGAATAGCTAAGCAGACAATAAGAAATCCAATCAGATCATGACATATATGGAATTTTTTATTATATAAAAATCAATGTTTTTAGTTCCTTAGTTCCAAGAATAGATATTATGCAAATATTTTTAGTCGAAAGACAAACTAGTATGAAGTCAACTAATTATCGATAGCTATAATCCCTCTACTCCTTGAGCATGAACTAATAAGATACAATATTTTTCAATATTAAATTATTAAATTATTAATAATTTTTTCAATAATTAAATAATATGTTAAATGAATAACTTAAATAGAAAAAAATATGATTTAAATAGAAAACTATCTATTTTATTAAAAGAATCGTTTAAATGAACAATTTTTTCCAAGTCTTTTTTATAAACTATCTCAGCTACGTAACCAGAGAAGGGATGTCATCTTGTCGCCTGCCATAACTTATTCATGACAAACAGGTTAATCAGATTAATGTATAATCTGTGTTAATGAGTTGTAACTATATTTAAACGCTTAAAAAATGTATAAACCAGAACTATTAAATGTTTTGATTGAAGAAATTATAGAAGCTATTGTTTGAGTCGATTATCTCTCTGGTATATTCTATCCGGGACTAAAAAAGTTCTATATAATATGATCTTTACATACTAAAAAAAAAATTTAACAATTTAGATTATTATAAATATTTTATATTTAGCTATACATATTACTTTAAAATTGATTTGAAAAAGTTCAAGATAAAGTGTATGCAGGTAGATATTTATAATTTGAAATTAATTTGGAAAAGTTCAAGATAAAATTAACAATTTACATGGTTATAAATATTTTATATTTAACTATACATATTACTTTAAAATTGAGTTGAAAAAGTTCAAGATAAAGTATATGCAGGTATATATTTATACTGAAATTGATTTGAAAAAGTTTAACATAAAGTGTATGTAGGTACATATTTATACTTTGGTAGATATTGTTTGAAAAGCAATTTGGAAAAGTTTAAGATCAAGTGTATAAAATGTTACAGTAAAATGTTATACTAACATTTATTCAAGTTTTTTACTTAGTTTTATTTTTTATCATTTTTCCTGCATATTATTATTTTTATTATTACATTTCTATTAATTTTAAGTTTGTAGTTATTATATAACTAAAAAATCTTTAAAAAATTTCAATTTTTAATCAATTTTATGGATATTATAGAGTATAATAGTATAATGTAGGAAGCATCTTAATATTCTTTACTTGAATGATGAACCTATTTGAAAACATGGATACTAATGATGGTTTATGCTTGACCATGACAAGAAAAGACACTAGGTAAAATGTAGATGTTAGTTAAAATTAAAGAGTACTATTATAAAAAAATATGAATTTTGAGAAAAATGTAAGATAGAAACATTCTTGATGTATAGTATAAATGTTGGAGAAGGAGAAACTTATATGAAGTGTAAATTTTGTGGAAAATATAAGGCTCAAGGTCCATGACATTGGGTGTAATACAATTCAATATGATGCTAAGAAAACTCATTTAAAATATTGTAATTATCAAACATCAATTAAAAGAAACTTATATTAAATTGAAAGGTTGATAAAACATATTCCAAAATTCTTAGGAAATATACATGAAACCAACATCAAAAGGGTGATCCCAATCATGAAATTATCATATTTCATAGCACAAAGGAAGACTGCAATAACTACACATGAAGATTTATGACATCATTATATGCATTTTCAAACACCTATTATGACTCCTCTAGTGGAACACAATAGAATTTATTCATTATATCTCGCATTACCTTCAAGTTGCAATAGAATTTGTTCATTATATCTCACATTACCTTGAAGAGGTACAAGTTAAAATATGTTAGATAATGACTTACAAAAGTATCTTTTTGTGCACTTTACATTTCTACCTCGAATCTCCCAATTTATAAATTTATCAGGGTTCTTTATGGAAAGTGAAAAGATATATATGATACAATTATTAGTATTGTTAGCACCGCCATTTTTATTTCCATTTTAGAGTCGGTTTTAAAGTCACGTTGTGACCCATGCACCCGAACATGTGAAGTCAGGTACATAAAACCATGAGTTTGAAGTCAACAAGTGTCTGGTTGGCCCTTGGAAATGGGAAGGGATGTCAGATTCGAAACTTGTATAAGAGGTACGGGTATGTATTTTCCAAGAAAGTCAAGTCCTATTGAGAAACCAGTCTCTATGTTCCCCAGGTCGAGTCATGTGGTTAATAGAGGTCGCGTCGGCAACTACAACAGTTATTATCAGTTCATCATGGAGGTCGAGGGAATGAAAAATCACGTTGTTCGTATCATGCATGCCCAACAAGCTTTATCACATGTATCCTACACGCAGGGATTTTCCATGGAAAACCTGCAACTTGAATTGGAACATCTCGTCGCCATGAATTCACCGTCCTCCAACATGATTTCCTCTCCTATTCGATTTGTTATAAGTCTTAGATTCTCCACATTCTCTCCAGTCATAGAACCAGGACTAAACTCTATTTGCAATTTCCCTTTCCAATTCATATTGTTCATAACCTTCCCTCCTGTGCGTTGTTGGATAAACTGCGAGCAGAGTTCACCTTGGTCGCACCATGGTGACCTCTCAAAGAGAAAGGAAAGGCACGCGGAGCAGCAAAACTACAAGGTTTGAGCCCCAAAGGGACTGGGATTCATTCTCACCTACGACAGACATTCCCAAAGATGTGAAAGGAACTATTCTTTTACCTACAAAGAAGACCAGATATAATCACGAAAAATCTGAAACGGAGGGATTCGCACAGGAAGGGAAGAAAGTAAGAGCCCCCTATCCCCAACAACTAATGCCTCAGAGGAGGGGAAGGACGAGAAAGAACCAGGGGATCATGGAAGCTCGAATTTCATAAGAACCACGCATTGGATTGATAGATGAAGAACTACTCAGATGCACCATCTGCCTAGAACCTACTGGGGGATCAAGTCATGAAGATAGGAGCAGAACAAGGAGAGAGGATATCATAGGAGAAAATGAACAAGTTCCATATCAGCAACTAAAGCAAGCAAAGTTGGCTATCACCGAACTCTATCAGGAAAAAATGGAATTAAGGCGATAGCTAGCGACAAAGGCTACGAAAGCGTCCACAACGCAGGGTCATGAAGGGAAAGTGGCATGGTTGAAAAGGCAACTCAGGGAGGCACAAGACACCATTGTACATTTTCGAGAAACACAGAGACTGATGGAAGAAAGGCATGTGAAACATTCCAGAGAATGCAAAACAACCGAGAAGGAAGCCCGCGTAGCTCTCGCCAACGCAGGAAAAACAAGTTTAGCTAACGCCCGTCTTTGAACCCGTAAAGGATGAGACAAATCTTGGTAGTTTTGAATGATACATTTCTCTAAAGAACTCTACCATTTTGAGAACAACCACGATGATCTAACAACTGCTTACTATGCACAGTTCTCAGCAAATGATCACATCACATAAATCAAAGTCGTTATTTACAAACAACAAGATCCTGACAGACACCTGTTTTCTAGGACACCTGCTCAAAGGGACATAGCAACACATCTTTTCTCCATCCCAAAGACTGAATCATGATCAGATCCCCATGGAGAACCTACAAACAGTCATAATTACAAAGGTGTGATTATTGTCTATTTTTAGAAAACACTATGCAAAGAGTCTCCAACACATGTTGCTCAGTTTTCCTAGTTCTAAGGGTTAGCAGTTAGAAAGCAGGGTAGCCCAATCAACACCCTCATTTATGTATTTCATATTTTCGATGTAAGCCAGGTTGGTTGGAAAATTTGGTAGATGATAACTATCGTGTGTAATTTGAAGTTTTGACCGAATTTGCCCACAGCGATGCTCCTGTGTCACTTGTAATTTCTCCCGCCACACATTACACTTTTACACTCAAGGTTGTTGCTCACCTAGCCTTATCCTCAAACAGACCCCATAGCCCAAATCTTACTTTATTTCACCAATATAACCAGAACCCATTATATCATAGGTGTTAAATCTAACCATTGTTTTCAAAATCATATCCTGTGTGGAGACCACACCACTTCCAAAAGAGATCTCTCCAGATCCAAAAGGCTAGTTTTGGGTCTAAAAGCTGGTTGAAAAAGTTACCTTCACTATTTGTTTATCAACCAAACAGATTTATGAAGTGCTAACATTCTGGCACCATTGCCAAGGAATGAAATTGAATAGATTTCTCTGGGAGAACAACAATGTTTCAGTTTGACCCCTAAGGGTAATAGAGGGAAAAACATCCATACCGGCTGAAATCCTCACCCTGGTGACTCCAGTCCAAACAGACCAGTAGCTTCAAGTAGCACAGTTCAGGAAACATGGATCCAAAGACAATTTACACTAGAGCAAATCCTGACCCAAATCCCTCAGAGCCTGTGTATGACCCCAAGAATATTTTGCGCAAGGATAGAGAGTAAGCGTCGGATCCATTCTACTACCTGGAAAGAATCCTATCCTTGCCCAAAGATGGCATGCAGATCATTGACGACCTTGAGTTTATCGCATTATTTGAGCTATCTATGTTCTGGTCAAAGTCATAAACCATTTTGAATGAGACTATTTTCGACGCAAAGAAATTATGAGCCCTAGTATCAAATAATATCCCTCAGAATGAATCCCCCTAGGCCTATGGCTGCTATATTCACTCCCCTCATCCTGCCTGCCAAATTGCATGACTTGCCTCAAAATTATAGCCAGAGGATCATGCTCTACGATGCTGAGGGAAATTTTTCCACTCATAGGCACCTGGATTGGTTTAATGATTTCATCCACCTAGAGGAGGTGGACTACGTAGATGTAAAAATGAGGCTATTCGCACAAAGCCTCTCGAGAGATGTGAGAAAATGGTTCTAATCCCTCTTTCCCGCGAGCATTCAGGACTTCGCCACATTCAAGACATCGTTCCTAGATAAATGGGGAGACAAGAAAAACCCTTTGCAGCTGCTGACACAATACAATAACATGAAGAAACCACCAGAAGAGACGGTGCAAGAATTCTTAGCCCGCTTTTTGAAGGTGTACAACTTGATCCCTACAGAAGTCAAGCTGCCCCCCGGTTTTGCGCAGTTACGATACACTGATTCCTTCAAAAATGATTTTTCCCTATTGTTAAGAGAAATAAGATCAGCGAATCTAGATGCTATAATGAGAAATGTTATCGAATTCAAAGTAAACATCATGGCATCGGGAAAAATAAAACCAAGGTTCAACCGAGGCGAAAAGAGACCCCAGGGAGATGCACATCCATCGACATCCCAGTCCTTAGACGATAAATTCGACATGATGATGAAGACCATGGAGAATTTGATGGAGTGAATGTCCATGGGAAACAGACCTGTTGGCCGAGAATAGAGCGACCCACCTCCCTGAAATTCGAACCTCAGAAGAGGTCAAATCACTCAAATCAGACAGAGGGAACAAAAAGAGCAAAGGGATCAAGCTGACCAACAAACGAGACCTCCTTTCCAAAACAACTACGTGGAAGAGGATTTCGACCAGACATTCGATGACCAGATGCATTGTTGCAATGACCGAAACCTGTGTGTGTTCCTGACGAGGAGAAAGCATGATCAGTATATGAGTAGGAATGAAGAATTCATGCCAGAGGCCGACGATGATATGATACTAGAAATAGTTGATGCGTCATCTTGGGAGATAGAAGAGTTTAGGAAAGGATATCAAAATGCCATCATGCACTTCCAGAAGATGTACAATCTCCAGAGCAAAGACATGCCTACCGAGTTGCAACAAACGAAACCCATAAGGAAGTCGTCGGTGGAAACTACTTCCACAAGACGAATAAGGTCAGACAATGTGACCAAGGACCTGAAAGAGAAATCTAAGTCGAAGGAGGAGGTCCCCAAGAAAGCCCCGGAGATAGGACGTGAGGCGAGAGGAAAAGAGGCAGAGAAAACTTGTGCCCCTTTCAATTTTGAACACGAGATGGCCAAAAGAAAAATCTTTGTCCCATTAAATGAACTTATTAGAAAGGGAGAGTATTGGGAACAAATCATTAAAATGTTGAAAATGGGGGGTACCCCCGATACTATGAATATTCAATATGATCACCCCGCTGTCCTTTTTAGTCTGCACATTGAAGAGACAAGCGATACCGAAGACGTCCCTCCTTTCTACATTAATTTGAAGATCCATGACATGAACCTGCATAACACTATGATGGATTCTGGCGCATCGCACAACCTCATGCCGAAGGTGATCATGGAAAAAATAGGTTTGGATGTCACCAGGCCATACAAAGACCTTTTCTCCTTTAATTTGAGGAAATTCAAGTGTTTGGGCCTTATCAAGGACCTAGTTGTATTGTTGGCTCAAATCCCCACTAAAAACATGATCATGGATGTGGTTGTCGCAGGCATACCCCCAAAATTCGGCATGCTTCTCTCGAGGTTGTGGGCTACAAAGTTGAAGGGCACGTTGCATATGGATATGTCATATGCCACTATCCCTGTTTTTGGCCATGAAAAAAGGATGTATAGAGAAGTGTTGTTGAAGTACATGGTATGTAGCAAGATGTAGCCACATAATCATCCCATATACACCATCAACACCGAGGTGGGGTATTCTATATTATACAATGACCTAAATTTCAAACAGGAAGAACCAACAACCATTGTAACAACTGATGTGGAGACCGCGCGGGAAACAATAGAATGCGCCAACCTAAAAGACCGAGCGGAAAATAGGGTGTGGAACATGAGTTTTGATGGCGCAGTCAATAGAGAAGGAGTTGGGTCCGGAGTATGGGTGAGCCCCCCTGAAGAAAGCATGAAGTTGTGCTCATACAAGCTCGCGCTTGAATGCACTAACAACATGGCCGAGTATGAAGCACTAATATTGGGATTATAAGTTATGAAAGAATTGGGCACGAAGAAGATAGTAGTGCATGGAGATTCTGAGCTAATCAAAAATCAGGTAAAGGGTGTATATCATACCAAACACCCCAGGTTGAGAGCATACAAGAATTTGGCTTTGGACCTCCTCGAAGGATTCTTAGAATATGACCTATCTTCTATCCCCAAAGAGAAAAATTAGATCGTCGATGCGTTGGCCACCTCAGCCTTATTTTTTAGGATCCTCATATTTCTAAACAAAAATTATGAAATCGAGGTCAGGAATAGGCCAACAGTGCCTAATAATATCAAACATTGGCAAGTGTTCGATGATGACAAGTAGGTGGAAATATTCCTCCTTATGAGTGACAAGTTTGCTAATATAAACATTGACGAGGAATGTTGCGGTGATGAACATGAGAGCGCGGATGCGCGCAGTAACGATGCCCATTTCCAAAACCAAATCATGGGAAGGGACATAATACAATTGGAAAATAATATTATTCCAAAGGGGTTGGTGCCACTCGAAAAGTTATTTGATGAAAATGATGTGGCTAAGAACCCTAAGATCACTGCAAGTGAAGAAGATGTGGAATACTGCAACATAGGGACTGAGGAGAACCTGAAGATGGTAAAATTATCCAGGAAAATCAATCCAGAGGTCAAGCAGGACTATGTAAAGCTCATTAAATATTTTCCAGATGTCTTCGCATGGATCTACGATGACCTGAAAGTGTATGACAAGAAAGTGATCCAACATTGTATCCCTCTGAAGAAAGATCAGATACCTTTTAAACAGAAGATGAGATGGATAAATCCCTTGTTGTCACCATTGATTGAGAAGGAGGTAAAAAAGCTTTTTTACGATGAAATTATTGTTTCTTTGAGATTCTCAAAATGGGTAGATAATTTGGTACCTGTGAGAAATAAAAGCGGTGTTATAAGACTGTGTGTGGACTTCTGAAATTTAAATAAAGTGTCTCTCAAGGACCACTATCCCCTTCCTAAAATGCACTACATCCTGCAAAAGGTGGTGGGTTCCCAGAAGATGTTTATGTTGGATGGGTTTTCAGGATATAATCATATCATGGTCCACCCGGAAGACAGAGAGAAAACGACTTTCACAACTCCATGGGGAACATTCATGTATGCCAAGAAGTCGTTTGTCCTGATGAACGTTGGAGCCAATTTTCATAGGTCCATGAATATTGTGTTTGCTGATGAAAAGGAAAAATTCATTGTGATTTATCTGGAAGACATCACAGTGTACTCTGCCTTCGACAAACATCATCTCGAGCACCTGAAGAGAATTTTTCAGAAGTGTAGAAAGTTTGGCATATCACTAAATCCAAAGAAATCGCATTTCGCGCTGGAAGAGGGAGTCTATTAGGGAACATCATTTCCAAGGAAGGCATTAAAATATACCCCAATAGGGTTGAAGGGATCCTGACAATCAACACCCCACGCAATAAAAAGGAGGTGCAATCCTTCCTCGGAAAGGCAAAAGTTTTGAGGAGATTCATACCAAACCTGGCGAAAATCATAAAACATATAACTTGCACGATCAGGAAGGGAAATGAGATTAAGTGGAACCCAGAGGCCAAGAAGTCTTTCGAAGATATCAAAGTGGTTTTGACTAAGGCTCATGTGCTAGCCAACCTGAAATTTATGAAATATTTCCTCCTTTTTTCATTCACCTCAGAACACACTATTGTCGGTGTACTGCTGCAAAAGGATGAGCGATATTTCAAGAAACCCATAGCCTATTTTAGTAGGACGTTGCGCGATGCTCCACTAAGGTATGACATCATGGAAAAGAAGGCATATGCCTTAGTAAAATCCTTCAAAGAATTCAGGACATACATAGTGCACTCCCATGTTATCGCTTGTGTACCCAGTAGTTCAATAAAGGATATTCTGACTCAACCTGACCCGGAAGGAAGGAGAGTCAAGTGGATAGCGGCCATGTTAGAATACGACCTTGAAATCAAGCCTACAAAACTGATCAAAGGTCAGGGTCTCACAAATTTGATGGTGCATTCGAACTGCGATGGTGTAGGAATGAATTTCATCGTTGATTTGTAGGAATGCCAACAAGAAGAAAAAACTACGTAGGTGCCTCAACAATTCATCGATTCTCCATGGTACGTGGACATCATCTATGTGTTGGAGAATCTCCAGGCCCCTCTAGGCATGAGTAAGACTAAGGCTAGATTCTGCAAGCTCAAATTGGTTAAGTTCTACATCCTGGAAAACTCACCCTACTGGAAATATCTGGAGGGAATACTATTGAGTTGTTTACTGGAAGATGACACGAAGCAGGCCATACAAGAATTTTAAAAAGGCGACTGTGGAGGACAACACTATTTGAAGACCACCTCACACAAAATCCTAAGGTCAGGTTATTACTGGCCTACAATTTTCACTGACGTATATAAGAAGGTCTCAAGCTGCCACAAATGTCATATTTTCGACGGAAGAAGAAAGCTGCAACCCCTGCCATTGAAGCCAATCTCAGTTGAAGAACCTTTTATGCAGTGGGGTGTATATTTTATAGGAGAGATAAACCTGCCATCCTTTGCGTAGCACAAATGGATACTCATGAACACCGACTATTTCATGAAATGGATTGAGGCGATCCCCATGAAACAAGCTACCAACATAGTCATTATCCAATTCCTGGAGATGAATATTTTTTCTATGTTTGGGTGTCCCGTTAAGATAGTTACAGATAATGCAGTCGCATTCAAGTCTAAAAGGATGGAGAAATTTTTCCAAGATTATAACATAACCCTGGGGCATTCCATGACGTACTATCCACAAGGAAATGGGTTAGTGGAATCCTCGAATAAGAGCCTGACTAGGATTACCAAAAGACTCCTGCAAGAAAACAAGAGAGACTAGCATAAAAAGCTTATTTACGCATTGTAGGCAGACCAGGTCACCACCAAGAAATCTATATCAACTTCTCCTTTCAAGATCATTTATGGTACAGACATAATTTTCCCTTCTTCACTGGGACCACCCATCAGGAAGTTGTTGAAAGAACACGAGGCCGAGACAAATGCTATGCAAAGGAGGATTAATTAGCTAATTGACACACAACAGGAGAGAGAGCATGTGTATAATCAGTCGCAGCCCCATCATGAAAAGATAAACAAATCCTTTGATAAATGTTCTAATCTAGAAGTTTTCCGGTTCGGTGACATAGTTTTGAGATGGGACGCAAGAAATGAAGGTAAAGGGAAGCATGCAAAGTTCAACCACCTTTGGATAGGTCCATTCAAAATCTGCGATCATAGCGGAAAAAATGCTTTTTTTCTAGAAGGATTAGATGGAGAAACTTTTTATTGGGGCCCTGTAAATGGCAGGTTCCAAAACATTAACTGATGAAATATAATCTGTTTAAGTAATTTGTCATTGTAAATAGTCATGTTATTGTCTGTCGATTCTTTAGGTCAGCAGAAAATTGAAGCCCGAAGTGAAGGCCCTAAGTTTATGCTAAAGTCTTAGAAGCTATGTCAATAGGTTTAGTTTATTTTTCCCAGTGTTTAGAGGTCAAATAAAGTCCAATGGTCAGACACCTGGTCTACTATTCTTTGGTACCTCATAGGGAGGAAAGCATCCCCATTGGAGCCAACTGTTAGCACTTCCATTTTTCTTTCCATTTTAGAGTCAGTTTTAAAGTCACGTTGTGACCCATGCACCCAAACATGTGAAGTCAGGTACGTAACACCGTGAGTTTGAATTCAAAAAGTGTTCAGTTGGCCCTTGGAAATGGGAAGGTATGTCAGATTTGAAACTTGTATAAGAGGTATGAGTATGTATTTTCCAAGAAAGTAGAGTCCTATTGAGAAACCAGTATCTACGTACCCCAGGTCGAGTCAAGTGGTTAATAGAGGTTGTGTTAGCAAGTGCAACAATTATTATGAGTTCATCATGGAGGTTGAGGGAATGAAAAATCATGACGTTTGTATCATGCATGCCCAACAATCCTTATCACATGTATCCTACACACGGGGATTTCCCATGGAAAACCTACAACTTCACTTGGAACATCTCGTCACCATGAATTTGCTGTGCTCTAGCATGATTTCATCTCCTGTTCGATTCGTTATAAGTCTTGGATGCTTGACATTCTCTCCAGTCATAGAACTAGGCCTAAAATCTATTTGTAATTTCCCTTGCCAGCCCAGCTTGTTCAAAACCTTCCCTCCTGTGAATTGTTAGATAAACTCCACCCAGATTTCACCTTGGTCACGCCATGGCGACCTCTCAGAGTGCAAGGAAAGGGACTGAGAGCAGTAGAACTGTAAGGTTCGAGCCCCAAAGGGACTAGGATTCATTCTCACCTGCAGCAGGCATTCCCAAAGACGTGAAAGGAACTATTATTTTACCTGCAAAGAAGACTAGATCAAATCGAGGAAAATATGAAATGGAGGGATTCACACAGGAAGGGAAGATTGTAAGAGCTCCCTCTCCCCAACAACTAATGCCTCGAAGGAGGGGTAGGTCGAGAAAGAACTAGGGGATCTTGTAAGCTTGAATTTCAGAATAACCATGCATCAGATTGATAGCTGAAGAACTACTCAGACACACCATCTGGCTAGAACCTGATGGGGGATCGAGTCGTGAAGACAGGAGCAGAACAAGGAGAGAAGATATCTCAAGAGAAAATGAGCAAGTTCCATCTTAGCAACTGAAGAAATCATAGTTGGTTATCACTAAAATCTATCAGGAAAACATGGAATTAAGGCGATAGCTGGCGACAAAGGCTACGAAATCATCTGCAACACGGGGTCACAAAGGGAACGTGGCATGGTTGAAAAGGCATCTCATGGAGGCACAAGACACCATTATACAGCTGCAAGAAACACAAAGAATGATGAATGAAAGGTATGTGAAACATTCCAGAGAATGAAAAGCAACCGAGAAGGAATCCTGTGCATCTCTCGCCAACACGCAGGAAAAACAAGTTTAGCTGGAGCCTGTCTCTGCACCTGTAAAGGATGAGACAAATCTTGGAATTTTTGAATGATACATTTGTCTAAAGCACACTACCATTTTTATAGCAGCCATGATGATCTAACAGTTTCTTATTGCGATCAATTCTCAGCAAATCATCACATCACAGAAATCAAAGCCGTTATTTACAGACAACAAGCTAGTGACAAACGCTTGTTCACCGGGACACCTGCTCAAAGGGACACAACGAAACATCTTTTCTCCATGCCAAATCCTGTGATCTGGATTTATGTAGGAACACAATGAAATACATAAATACACATAAACACAGAGATGCAACAGAAATAAGACTTCATTTCATTAATAACAAATGACTGAAAAATGCTTATAGACAGAATGGAAATAAACTAGCTAGGGCGTTGGTAGCTTATCTCTGAGAAGAGATGTGGAGGCTACTGGCCTCTGAAATCCCTGTTACAATGAGGCTCGAAGGCCTATATATTATTGAGAAACAATGGAAAACCCTAAACATCCAAAAACCTAACCCTAGGAGATGAAACGCCAGAATATGGGCCCCGTTGGGGTAAATTGGTACATCAATTTCCTGGGGTCGTAACTTTGGCATACTATCTCTATTTGACGCACATGATACATCGTTAGAAAGATATATCCGAGGAATACACTACTGGTAGAAAATATCAAGTCTAGAATACACTCATATTCGCCGAAGCATTCATGCCCAAAAAACATCGTTTAGGGTCTCAAAATAGCTCTCGAAGTTCAAGACCCGAAGAGCTGCTAAAAATAGTAAATTGTGCTACAATTAAGGAAAATGAAAAACTGAAAGAACAAATGGTGTGGATCCAAGTGGAATAGATGGGTGGCCACCAATATCCACCTGGATCATTCCTCCCCCCTTAGGAAGCAATGGTCTCCATTGCGTTGAGTTCCTCCATGAGATAAGGAAACTTCTGTTGAACTTGGTCCCTGNGGAATGATCCAGGTGGATATTGGTGGCCACCCATCTATTCCACTTGGATCATTCCTCCCCCCTTAGGAAGCAATGGTCTCCATTGCGTTGAGTTCCTCCATGAGATAAGGAAACTTCTGTTGAACTTGGTCCCTGGTGAGCCACTTTCCTCTGGTGAAGGAGTTGGCCTGCTTTGACAAATTGATATAGCTGGATCCTCTTTTGGCGGGTGTTCTTGATCTGTGTGTCCATAATTCGATCATTTGTGGCTTGTTCCATGTAATATGGGTTTAACCTTGTTGGTGTGAGTTGTTCTGCCATGTCAGATGTGTCTAGTAGAGGTGGAAAGTAGGGCCAAAGGCGCTCCACATTGAAGACTAGGTGCAAACCAAGAAATGGTGGAATACCGAGCTCAAAGGCATTATCCCCTACAACCTTGGTGATGGTGTATGGCCCATATCGGAGCGGGCGAATCTTGCGGTAGGGTCCAGTGAGGCACTCCTTTTGCAACTGTGGCCACACTTTGTCACCCACCAGGAAGTTGTGTGGCACCTGATGTTGATCATGTCGTTGCTTGTACTTAGCATTGGATCTGTCCAAGATCTCATGAACTTGTTGGCGGATGTGATGAATACGCTCAATGAAGCTATTTTCCTTGTCAGCCTCAGACTGGACATCGGCTAAATCTACTCGAGTAGCCACAAATGGCATGGCTACGTCAATGGGACATAGTGGCTGGAATCCCAAGCCCACTTGAAAGGGGTTGTGGTTGGTTGTGCTATGGAGAGCCCGGTTGTAGCTGTGTTGTACATAGGGGAGGCTCTCATCCCATGTGCATGGATGCTTTGTGTTGTATATGCACAGAATGTGTACAATCATCCAGTTGACAACCTTTGTCTGGCCATCGGTTTGCAGATGGAAAGCTGTGGACTTGGTGAGCTTCGTGTCCAGCATTGACCAAAGGCTAGACCAAAATGTACTGAGGAACCTGTTGTCCCAATCTGAGATGATAGACTGTGGGATCCCAAAGTGTACCCACACTCATTCAAAGAAGAGTTTAGTAGTGGATTATGCTGTGATATTCTTCTTGCAGGCCATCATAATGGACATCTTCGAGAATCGGTCGACGACCACAAAAACACATTCATTGCCATGCTTAGTAGAAGGAAGGACCGACATGTAATCCATAGAGATGGATTCCCAAGGTCGACTAGGGGTAGGAAGTGGAGTATAGAGGCCTTGCTTCTTGATGGTTGGTTTGGAAATGGCGCAAGCAGTGCAGGACTTAATGTACTTCCTGACATCCTATCGAAGGTTCGACCAATAGAAATACGTTTGCAGTACTACCATGGTTTTCTCAACCTCGAAATGCCCAGCGACCTGACTGTAGTGCACCTCCCAAATCATCTTGGCATGCTCGCCTGAAAGAACACAAAGGTGTCT
>JASDQU010736922.1:113218-129057 GCA_032191745.1 Picea mariana | reverse complement strand
CCACCCTGATTTCACTAGATATCAAAAAACTACTAACAGTCCAATTCTGTTTACTCAAAATACAAAATGGATATGGCTGAGAGATCTCAAAAATGCCTCATATCATATTTGAAATCATGGGCTCCTTAATTATCCTAAAAACAAAATAAAATAAGAATATCTCAGATATGTTTTCAGTATTCAAATCAAACAATTCAAATTTTCTTAACTGGCTACAGAATCTTGCGATTCTGTAGCTAGTTATAATAGCAAATGCAATCACATTTTATTAAATAAACAAAACAGACTAATCTTAATAAGAAAAACAGTTTATTCAATCAAATCGAATATCCTAACTTAAGAATGACACAATCATGCTATTGAATTAAAAATATCATACCTCAAATCATGAAATCAAAACGTATCAAGAAATTTTGGAATTAACGATAGTTGTTGCTACCTCTGCGTTTTTGAAAATCACACGACCTGTAGATTTCAAATGCTTCTCCTTCCCTTGGATAATGGATTCAAGTATTTTGTTTGCATTTGTCAACATATCAACTTGGTATCTTAAAGACTTGAGTCGTGACTGTAGTAGTGGAACATCGGTATAGTATCTGTCGATCCACGATCGACACACATCACATTGCGACTGTAAAGAGTTTGCACTAGAACGAACAACATTATGGGTCAGATAATCCTCCATGCGAATGGTATATTTATCACAGAGCTGGATACTAGGGAATTCTGGGTTATCTTTGAAACAAGGAGGCAAATTATTAACATAGTCATAGGGTCGGTCAGGGTATAGCCCGAATGACACGGGGTCCTCTTCAGCAAGGAATTTGTCAATTTTTGAGTCTAAGCTTTCACTCACTTCAATCATGCTAATCGTGTCTGCATGGGGGTTTGTTTTACTTCAAAGACTTCGAGAAATTAACCGACCAGCTCTTTTGTTTTTGAAATTGACATCAACACTTCCTTTTAACTTCTTTCATGTAGGTTTCTTAACAGTTTTAGTGCAATCCTTTGGATGTGCAACCAGTCGACTGTCCTGTTGAATGACATTAGGGTAGGTCAAGGGTTCATTATTAAGGGAAAAATCATAGGCCTGGAGAGGTGGAGGAGATGCCGTTGGGTTCACAAGGGTTTCCTCAACGCATGGCTTATCCACTTCTCCCAACTCAGGGTTACCAAAACCATTTTGCGTAATGAACGAGTCCCAAAAATCATTTTGTGACTGTAACTAGTGCATGAGGATGATTTTAATGAGGCCATGGTGAAACAAAATTGAATATGACCTCTATTTCCTAAATCTTTTTCCCATTTTATACAGACTTTTGAGTAGATAATAAGGCATATTCAATGGAAAACCAATAAAACTCATAAGCAGGTGTAAATGATATAGGAAAACAAGTCTGAATCATCCCTCACATGTGATGAATTGCTTCACTACAACAAGTAAATCATGCCACCTAGGTTTCAAGAATGAAATTGGCATACCTCGATCACAGTTGATTATTTTTTGTGCGATAAATAGTAAAGTCCAAGGGACTTCCTCCACTTTCGTGTTTTTGAACCATTTCTGACCAACCGCTGGCAATCCCGTGGCTTGGCTTAAGAAATCTTCTGTTACTTCCAATTGCACATCACCAATCTTTTCCCTACAACCATCAAAGGTTAAGGCAAACTCTTGGGCGACCTGAAGGTTAAAACCCTGAAATTTTTTGATGAACAAATGCCAACCATTCCTTTCCAAATCTTCCCTAGCGTTATCATACGAAAGCAGGGTTTGGATGTCATTCAGTTCGACCCTTACCACCGGAGCCATACTGCACAAATGGGTAATTAATTCACAACACACAGGTAGGGTTTGTGAAAAGGAAACAGAGCGATAGCCCCGAGACTTATCAATAAATGTTGTGATAATTCAAACGACGGGAAAGGTGTTTAATCAAAATGCGTGTGAGGAGTTTCGTGAAACCCGAGACCACGCTAAGGAGTAATGGCATCCTGTACATTGTATGCCACCTTGGCATTGGGTACATGCTAGGACCAGAGTACCCTGAAAACAAAATGTGTGCATCATAGTTTGATTGCAAAGTTAGATAGGTTTACAAAAATCGAATAGTTCAAAGTTTCATGAAAGAAATATGATAAAAAATTAACCAAAATCCATACAAAAAATCGAATATCAAATGGAGGGGGTCTTTCGTTCATATAACCACAAATCTCTTAGGCATGCTTAGAATCGAAAGGGTCACAAACAAGGAGAGCAACATGATCATAGCAAGAAACCACAATTCTGTAATAAACCATATGCTTTCAATGAAATTTTAAAACAGAACAGTAACGATAGTTGCGATTTTTCATGCTTTCAGTCATGAAAACTAAGAATGAATAGATGATAGGTAAAAAGTGATGATTTACGACTGTCATTTAGAGAAATGCTCAGAAATAAAATTTCATAGACCTTCTGTAGGCAGCTTATAAAAATAATAATTACATAATCGTTGCCAACAAGTTCTAACTGGACCTTGACACTTTTCACCATATGATTGTGCCACATTTCCTTGCTAAAGTGGTATTGTTGTCGTGGATCTCCTGACATGGCACATGTCCTCCTGGTCGTAGGATCCTATGAATCCTTGATCCAATGACTGTGATCAGATATTAGATCAACGGTGTAGATTTATTTCGGCCTTCGAGACATTGGGTTATTCATTCCCAATTCTCAATTATCTCGGAGTTAGATTCCTTGAATAAACCTCGAGTAACTTGATTTCAGCTAATGATCCTTTTTTGATGCGAAAATATTAAAACGATCCAATGGTCATTGGGAATTCGACTATTTTGGGATCTCGTGAATCCTTGATCCAACGACTGTGATCAGTTCTAGATCAATGGTAGAGATTCATTTTGACCTTCGAGACTTTGGGCTATTCGTTCCCAATTCTCAATTATCCCGAACTATGATTCCTAGAATAAACCTCGAGTATCTTGACTTCATTTGATGATCCTTCTTTGATGAGAAAATCCTAACACAATCCAACGATTGTCAGGAATTTGACTATTTCGGGATCTAGTGAATCCTTGATCCAACGACTGTGATTAGTTATAGATTAATTGTTTATATTCATTTCTTCCTTTGGTACTTTGATTTATTCTATTTTCCCACTTCTCAATTCTCCCAAAATGAGATTCCCTGATTAAACCTGGAGTAATTTCTAGATCTGACGGTCTTGGTTTGTCCTGAAATCTACATCAATGGAAAGTAGTATTCCTCGATTCTTGTGTCGTTTTAATGTGGGAATTTTCAATCTTGGTCGTGTTTCTGCAATTCTCTTTCCCTTCTGATATTTTTGGTAGATTCCTCTACATGTTTTTCATAACAACTCATCGTCATGACAATGCACTTTCCCTTCTAAGATTTTTGGTTTTGTACTTGGATTCTAACTAATCGTGATCATTAAACTGTTGGGAATTTGATTATGATGGTGTTTCTTCATGTTGGTCATAACAAATCATCATCACCTCATAATGACATCAACTGTTGACATCAATGACAACACATCAAGATCCTGATAGTTTTTCTTCTGCATGTTGTTCATAACAACTCATCATCACATCATAATGACATCGACTATTGACATCAATGAAAACACATCAATGAAAATATGTCCAAGAATCGCCCCCTTTGTTATTGATGGCAACACATCAACTTCATACACAAAATCCCCATCAATGACAATATGTCCAATAATCTCCCCCTTTGTCATTGAGGTCAACACATCAATTTCATACACAAACTCCCCCTGTGATGATGTTTTTCTCCTTTGAATTTACTCTCCCCCTTTAACATCAATGGAAAAGGGTTGATCCCCCTATGATTAATCTATGTGTGTTTGTATGTTGCTGAACAAAATATGAACTTGGGTAACTCCCCCTACACTCATGCTCTGTCTGCCATAACTGAATGACTCCCCCTATCAATCTGCTCTCTCTGCCTCTGACTTCTCTCCCCCTTTGTTTCTAAAAGGGTAGCCCTTCCTAACAAGGTCTCTCCCCCTGTCATTTCTACTGTTTATCTCAGTCCATTGGGATATTTGTGTGCAAATAAGTAGTCTTGTTGATACCAACTTGTAGTGATACCCATTTGTAGTGATCAAGTCTTTCAAACCTTAATCTAATTACTTTCTAATTTGATAACCAAAATACTCCTCTTGAGTTTTTGTTGACTTTCCTTTGTCAAATAGAACAAGAGTAAGAACCTTATTGATCTTTTTGATATGCTTCTTATTCTTCTTTGATATTTCACAGGAATATCAATTGAGGATTGATACCAATTTGTTTTTATCAATTGACCTTTTCTTAATGATACCCCTTGAACTTCTCTGCTACCTTTTTTCTCTTCTCTGCTTTTTACAAAAATGAAAAAAATAATATTTTCTTTTTCCGTATGAGGTTATACTCCCCCTACAGCGATGCTCTCCTTTGTCCATTTTCTCCTTCTTGTATTCTACAACTCCCCCTATCAATGTTTTTTCTTTATTTGGCTAAAGGATTATGACATCTTAGATATCATTTTCGGGATTAACTTCATAGTGTAAGTCATTAATCTATGACCCATATCCATGAGTATTAGTCGCAATTGATCAATAATTCTCATGATTTGAATAGTCCACTCAACACTCATTGCATCGGGTGATGTTCAAAGGGGTGAAGAAATGGGATTGAAACCAACAAAGTTAATTGCATAGCATCAATCATCACTTCCAGGGCTTGCACCTGATAACCAAGACTTCTCAGGTGGTCACCCATCCCAAGACGCCTCTAGCTCAAGCGCGCTTAATTGTGGATTTTTCCCAACAATCAAGCCCACTTAGCTAGCTACCCCATTTGCAAAACCTTAGCAAGTATTATTCCTTATGAACTATCCAGTTAGATCTCCCTTCACTCTTATTATTTAAGCATAGAGGGGATTTCGCAATGCAACATATTAGATATCATTTTCGGGATTAAATGCGTAGTGTAAGTCATTAATCTATGACCCATATCCATGAGTATTAGTTGCAAATGACCAATAATTCTCATGATTTGAATAGTCCACTCAACACTCATTGCATCGGGTTATTCTCACAGGGGTGAAGAAATGGGATTGAAACCAACGAAATTAATCGCATAGCATCAATCATCACTTCTGGGGCTTGCACCCGGTAACTAAGACTTCCCAGGTGGTCACCCATCCTAAGACACCTCTGGCTCACCTGACCCAAGACACCTCTGGGTCATAGATTAATGACTTACACTACGCAGTTAATCCCGAAAATGATATCTAATATGTTGCACTGTGAAAGCCCCTCTATGCTTAGATTATGACATCATCAGGATTGTGTCATATTATTCTATAGGGACTTACCTTTCTTGAGCTTGATCTATTTCATATTGAATTTCACATTCCTTATTAGGACCTTCACCCATCATTTTATTATTTTTAATTTCTTCACTTTCAGGTGTAATATCATCTTTTTTTATTTTCCCTTCATGTTTTCTTCTCCATGTCTCTCTATAATATATTCTTCTTTTTGGACCTTCTCTTTCTAATTGTGTTTTTGGAGATTTGTCATCTCCTTTCTTCTTCCAAATTTTATTAGGTTTTCTCCCTGACATGAATGAATTATTTAAGGATTTACCTTTTGAAATCCTGCATCTTTGGGACTTCTGCCCAAACATATCAAAGTTGTAACATTTCATTGTATGCAAAAATTTTGTTGTGTGCCCAACAAAATTGCATCTACAACATCTAATTGGGTTTTTGGATTTTCCTCTATATCCTTTCTATAGTTTCTTGTAGTCCATTTCTTTATGACCAAAGTTATGACAAGAAAAGCAATAGCCATTGAAGGTGTTTCCTTTATTGAATTTATTTTGGCTTGAGAGATCTCTCTTTTGATTTTCTTCTTTCTTTTTACTTCTATAACTTCTTTCCTTAACAAAGTTCATGACTTGTAATTGCTTTGTAATTGCACTTTTTCTTTTTGAGAAGGATGATCCTTTCTAATTTTTGTAGATGGTGCTCCACTTGTCACTGTCTTATTTTTTTATTGTATCCAAGACCAGTTTTGTCATCAATCGATATTTGATTGTTCCAAACCTTATCTAGGATAGCTGAGCTATTCTGGAAATTGACAATTTTATTTGTCTTTTCAATCATCTTTTTGAGATTGACTATTTCTGATGTTAACATGTGACATGTATCTTCCTTTTTAGACAACGACAGGGATGATTTTAGGGGCTAAATTTCGCTCATGGGATAATTTTCCAAGGTTTTCCCAAAGAAAGATTCTCTATTCTAAAAATGATTTGCCCAAATTCTATAGGATAAAATTATTTTACCTCAAAAATCGCCAAAATTTTATACAAACTATATAAAATACTTATAAATTTGAATATTTTTACAAAAATATCGCCAAACATTTTATAGTTGGCATATGAAGGATTAGTAAGATTCGCCAAGGTTTCTACATTTTAAAATCAATTTCCATCCTTAAAATCATCCCTGGTCAATGCAATCTTCAGGGCTTCTTCCATTTCCTTAGCATGTTCAAGTTGACTCTTTAGATTAATGACTATTTCTTCTATCTTATCCACGACTTATTTGCATTTAATAGTTTCGTCATATGTCTTCAACTCTTCCATATCTTTTGTTAGATTAGAAATTTTGTTTTTCAATCTTTTGATTTCTTCCTTGTTTTCTAGTTGAATCCCTTTGAGGTTGATGGCCTCCAATTCCAACATTTGGCATGATTCTTCCTTTTTTGTTAATTTGATCTTCTAGTCTTCTTCCTTTTTCTTAGCCTCTTCAATTTGAGTCATTAGATCTACATTAGTACTTTCATTTATCTTTTTGAAGTTGATGATTTCCAATTCCAACATGTGGTAAGAATTTTCTTTCCTCGTTAACTAGATCTCTAGGCCTTCTTCACTCTATTTAGTTTCCTCAAGATGAGTCTTTAGAGTGTTAAGTAATTATTTTGTTTCTTTTAGTACTTCTTTGCTTTTGTTATCATGTTTTTTCAATTCTTCTATTTCCTTTATCAGATGATCAACTTCAATATTCAATCTTCAATCTTCTAATCTCTTTTTCTTTATCTTCTAGTTGAACTCTCTGTTCAAACTCTTCATGGCTAGATTGATATAATTGTTGAAGTAGCAACATATATTTATGTTGAAGTTTCTCCAACTCTTCTAGAGTGCACATAGTTGTATACTCAAAATTTTCAATAGCCTCCATATGAAATTTAATATGTATACCATTTCCTGGTTCCATATGAATCTCTTCTATTGCAATTGTAACATCAGTCTTAAGATTATGTAATTTTTCTTTAGTGATTACTGAGGTATGCCTCAATTATTTGATGAGGTTGTCTTCTTCATTTATGACTAAGGATTGAATTAAATCCTTCATTTCATTCTGATTAGAAATGTCTTCCTATGTATTATGTTCTTCAATCTGATTGCAATTTTCTTTTTCTTTATCTTGTTCCTTATCTTAATAAGAATTCTCTTCTTCTAAGTTTTGTTCTTTATTTTGACAGGAATCCTCTTTATCTAAGTCTTCTTCCTTACTTTGATAGGATTTCTCTTCTTCTTGTGCTTCATTCTGATAACAAATTTCTAGTTTGAGCCATAATTCTTTAGCATATTTGTAGTACCTCATATTTTCTTTGACTTGGTCTGACAATCCATCTTGGATTTATTTTAAGGCTATTGTATTGTTTCTCCTTGCTTCCTTTGCAGTTTTGGTTTTTCTCTTTGAAGTAGCTATGTGTCAGGGCTTACTTACTACCAAATCCCAAAATCCAAATCCTTTTGACTTCAGATATCTTTTCATATTTTCCATCCATGATGAATAATTTGTTCCATCAAATAAGGGATCTTCATTTGTAGAGATAGAAATTTGTCCACCCATTTCTTCAGAATCTAACTTCCAGTGTTTAAACTGTGTTGAAGGAACCCGATCTGATACCAATTGTTGAAATGCACACTTGACATTGAGAGGGGGGGTGAATAAGTGTCACAAAACTTTGGACAATTTTCCACTTTTCATAAATTAATTGAACATGATAAATTTATTTCAATTTCTCAACCAATATACAAAAGAATAAATATTTTATTTATTTATTTAACTTGAATGAATACATAAGATCAATCTTCATCTTCAAACAATTATGAGAGAACCAACTCTTTGTTACAAGACCAAGCTTGTAGTTCTCAGATCCAACTGAGAAATGAGGAATCCAACACTCATAACAAGTCCCATCTTTTTGATCTCAGATCCAACTGAGATATGAGGAATCCAATCCTCATACACGACCCAACTTGTAAACAGGAACCAACCTAATAGAATGAACTTTCATTCAATCCATTATATATAAATATATATACTCCAACAAATTCAACTACACTTTTTTGTTCACCCTACTTCTTTGTTTATATAGTCTCCTAACATGTATGAATTTGAAGCATTATGTCCCTTTGTTTGAACCATCACACCTCTTCATTTGAATTAATAATAATAATTTCTATTATTATTATTATTACTAGTTTGATTTAAAGACTTCAAATCCCTTGTTTTTCATTTTGTTTTGTTCTGGATAAAAACATGTCACTACAACTGTTGCAGAAATTGATTTCTATGAAGGCACTTCCTTCAAACAATGTTTTTCATATGACCATATCTGCAGAACCACAGGCTTATTAATTTAAGTGATGCCTCTTCTTTCATCCAATATTGTTATCTCCAAAGTGATATCTTCTGGAGTGTTAATCTTGAGTTGACATGTGTCCATAAAGTTCAATGGTCTAGATTTTATTTTCGAAGCTTTGGTACTTTGGGACTCCGGGTTACTAGAAATTTGAGTAGTTCAATTACTTCAGAATGATCACTTACTGAATAAGTCATAAAGCAACGGTGACCACTTGCTTTCGGTTAACACCTCCACTTACGCTATCCTTCCTCTATGCTTGATCAATGGTTGAGAATTCTCCCGAAGTAGATCAATGGTTAGCGTTACTTCATGATTTACGCTTTACTCTATCCTTTCATTGTACTTGATCAACGGTCAAGAATTATCTTGAATTAGATCAATGATTAACGTTTACTATATCCTTCCACTGTACTTGATCGATAATCGAGAATGCTCCCGAATTAGATCACCAATTAGCATTACTTCGTGATTTGCGCTTACTCTATCCTTCCACTTCTTAATCCAATGGTTATGAATTAATCAAATTTTGAGATGGACGACCACTATTTACTTTGGGACTTCGAGAGTTTGGGGGTTCGGATGTCTGGGTAATTGTTGCTCCAATTTCCACTGGAGTTGGTCAGTGTCGAAGTGGTCAACATGGGAGTGCTTACGTCATATTTCCACTTAGGTTTTGATCTAACAACCATGTGAGAATTCGGAGGATCTTAGATCAATGATTATAATTGACTTCGGCCTTCGGTGCTTTGGGTAGTTGTTGATTTCCCCCGAAGGACAAACTCCTAGAGTGACGTAACTTGTTGATGTCATTGCTAACTTGGAACTGGTCAAGTGGTGTTGGAAGTAGGCCAAAGCGAAAATAAAGGTGGTTTTGGGAAAGAAGGCATGCACGAGGGAAGCAACATCTAGAAGGAAGAGAAGCACGCACGCATGCATGGAAGACCTAACGATGTTAGGGTTATGGTTTTTGCAGCACATTGTAATGGTTGACGAGCCAGAAACATATAAATATAGATACCTATGTCTCATAGAGAGAGAGAGAGAGAGAGAGAGAGACGTGAGGAAGCAGATGCAATGTAATATTTTGTTGTATGACCTAATTTTGTAAGTTGTTGAGATAGAGAGGACCGAGGAGGGTAGATCTTGAGGGTTAGATAACAGGCGAAGGAGCCAGGTGCAGTCTAGTCTACCTCATAATAGATATCAACCCATCTGAGATGAGTTGTAAAGCACACGATGCTATAGTTTCAGAACTACTATAATAAAAGAGCTAAGAGGTAGGTCTTTGTGGACGTAGCCCAGGGGGTGTGAACCATGGTAAAACCTATGTTATGTGATTGAATGCATATGTTTCTTTATTTTCTTCAGTAGTTGTTGATATTCTAAATGAATGAGTTGTTATATTTCCTTCGTAATCATAAATGACAATATATTGTGTTAATAAGTTAAAATAGAACTCTTAGAATACAGTTCTCATATCTGTCACTCAATCCTAGGCTACAAACACATGAGTATTGCAACCACCCATTAAGACTATCTCGGGTGAGATGACGCATTCCACCCTATACGTTGTGTTGCCTTCTGGTTTACTAGGAGGGCTGATAGTTTTAGAGGCTTTGTTGGAATCCCGAACAAACATGAACCCTATGTCACTCAAGATAAAGATACAAATGTAGACAAGATATATGAATAAACCAACAAATGGTTCCGTTGTCATTGGTAGGAACAATAGAGGATTTAGTAGATGAGATATGTTGAAGATCTGTTAAAAGATACGTAAGATCTGAGGAAGGCAAATCAAGAGAATATTAAAGAAGAGAAGAAAAAAATGAGATACTAGAAGCGGATGTTGAGACTGTGGAATCCCACAAAAGAAGAGATTGAAATATGGCTAAGGACAAAAGAGGTGGAGTTTGCACAGAAAGATAACGGAAACCCTAAAGTAACACCCAACAAATATCTTGAGAAATACGTGTTTATTGATTTACATGAAGTCTTTTTCTGTGATTTTCCACACTTATTGCAGGAGTGGATACTAAGATTGAAGGATAACCACACAACAAACCGGATCCGACAGTTAGAGTGGATCCCAATACATATTGAGTAGTTACATAAGGTGAACAACAAATTCACCCGCGGAGTAGATTTTTGGCTTGGTAGTATTGTGGCAGGATTTATAACAGAGTTTGCAGTAGATACAACGAAGTCGTACAACACATCAGAGCAAGAGTTTCTACGCATACCTCGAGGAAGGTACATTATATTGATATATACTTCTATTAATATACTGCTATACAACAAAGGGGTAATGATGATGGATTCAGTCAACTAAAATTCCCTGTGGGCATGGGGGAAGGGGGGAAGCACTGATTGAAAGAGGAGAAATTAAAGGAGGAAAGGATAAGGGAAAGAAGGAGAAACCCTCGGACCCAATCATGATGGATGATGACTAGATCAAGCAGATCATGGCGACAACTCGAAAGATGCATAGCAGAGTACCCTACAAATACAATTTGAATACCAGTAAGAGAGTTGTAGCCGCGAGGGAAGGCTTGGTAAGTGACGAGGAAGAGGTAAAGGATCTTCAGGTGGTGGAGCAAATTGAGGAAATCATGTGTGCAACATATGAGAGGTCCAAGAATGGGAAGAGAAGGAAGCAATCCTATCCATATTAATGTTAGTGTGGAACCCATAAACCCATGTGCGGCTAATACGCCAAAGAGAATACCACCGTTTAGACAACCAGATTTCAGGAGAAGAAAGACATAAGGAAGTACATCTACACAAGGAACAACAACTAGAGGAGCTAGTTCAGGCAGCACTAGTAAAGTATCTACACCGCACAAAGGTAGTAGTTCAACATTCAGAATGGTAGGACATGATCCCACCATCAGGTTACCATAATTTAAAGGAGAAGTGTCGGAGGACCCAGAAAAACATTTATTCATCTGTGAGAATATTTGGGAGGAAAACAGATCACAAACAAAGATACTAAACTGGCATATCTAGCGATTACACTAAGGGATCGCACACTGGATTGGTATATGAGTTTAGCTACAAACAATCCACTAGGGACAACCAAAACAATTGCATACATCAAGAAATTTCTAATAAACGAGTTCCATAACCGAAGTTCAGAAGATCAGTACATGAACGAGATAATCAAAATTAGACAAAAACTGAGAGAATCCGTATGGGACCAGAGATTCAAGCGAATGAAGGGAAAGTTGAAATATCTCATGACTGATATGCAACATAGGCACATGTTTATCAATTCACTTATACCACACTTAAAATACCCATTGTGACAACAAAAGTTTTAGATGCAGGCAGAGGCTCTACAGGCAGCCCTGCAACTGGAAGAAAACCAATATCAGCAGATGGATCCAGCCATTGAAGAACATAAGGAGGATTTGAAGAACTTAATGTTCCATCTAAACTAGAATAAAATTAAGGACAAACGAGAAGTTGTTTGGTGTACTACATGCAGGATGAAAGGACACCACAAGAACAAATTTCCAACATTAATGCAATATATGGCAATAGGAATGCCAAATCCGTTACCAACAGGAGGACTATGGTATGAAATCTATAAGAAACCGGGCCATGATCCATATCACTGCCCAATGATGCATAAATACCAAATAGTCCCAAAGAGTTCATATTGCAACTTTTGCAAGTCAGTGGGCCACGATGACAAAGATTGTAGAACTATGGATTTGATGCGAGAGAGGACATCAAATGCATATAGAGTGCAGGTAAAAATGATGACTGGGAAAGCCGCACCACAATTTAACCAAGTTCCATCCCCATACAACATTGCACAACAACAATATAATACTGCACAACAACCATATAATATCATGCAGCCACAGTACAACAAAACACAACCTCAATACAATACTGCGTAATAAAATTAGGCACCTTAGTATAACGCATTGAGAGGATATTGAGAGGGATACAGAGGTGAGGGACGAGCGAGAGGAGGTTTTGGAAGAGGTATAGGACTATTGTTATGTCACAATTGTCAACAAATGGGAGATTATGCAAGGGAATGCCCACTTCCATCAACAACTTGTATGTATTGTTACGCATCAGACCATAATACGAAAGAATGTCTGACACTATTAGTAAAGATCCAAGAAACAAGGAACCAGAACAACCAGAATGTTCAGTGGATTTCATCTGAAGTGAGGGAAGAAGGATGGAACATCGACATAGTTACCTGCAAAGGAGATAAAACAAAAAACGACACAATATGACAAGAGCCAGTACAACACCAGTGGTTGAAGAAGAACGTCGAACCAAGGAACCAGTTTGACGCGCAAAATGAGAAGGAGATATTTAAGCAAGCCAGACAAGAATTTCAGAAGGATGACATTGTGTTGACTTCAACTGCGCAAAAAAGAAAGGAAGTACTAGAGTATGAGATGCCTCCATTATTGGATCATACCAATGAAATGCAACCCATGGGACTAGTAAGTACAATCAAAGGATTTTTTCAATCACGTGTAAAATTATTGAATGATCCATCATCTGTAAAAATATTGCAAAACATATTAGAAAGATGTAGTATAGAGACAAAAAGAAAACTAGAACAAAAAATAGTCAATCACCTACATACAATGAGAAGAACAAGTAGGGAGTTCAGATTGAATGCCAACATCATAGATTTCAACATGGGATATATCATACTAGATCTAGGATCTGAAGTTAATGTATTACCAAAGAAGACATGGAAATGTATGGGAGAGCCCACATTAGGATATTCACTTGTGCAACTGAAAGTAGAAAACCAACACAGAGTCCTACCAATTGGTAGACCGAAAGGAGTGACAGTAGACCTGGATGGAGTGCGCACTAAAGAATAATTTAAAGTGATTGAAATAGTGGACGACACAACACCATATCCAATGTTGCTTGGTTTGGATTGGGCATTTGACAACTAGGCCATAATCAATTTGAAGACATGAAAAATGGCATTTGAGTCAGGTGAATACAGGGTCATCGCGCCATTAGACCCATCATAAGAGGAAAGGTTTGTAGAACCCACTTTCTTATACTTAGATGAAATCAACCAGTTGTATAGAACAACTGCGCGCGATGAGGATTATGTGAACCCAACTGTAGATGGGATACTTAGCTGGAGGAGAATTACTTCATGTGCGACAGACTCAAATATCAGTTTAGAGAACTGGCAACAAAGGATACATGAAGTTTCCATGAGAAGATGTGCATGAATAGACCGCGCAGTAAGATGGGTAGGCACAGAGATAAGGGAACCACCCAGTTTCCACAGATTAAATGATCTAGAAGTATTCTTGGCACAGTACAAAGATGAAGTTTTAGAGAATCAAAGACTCTTATCACTTGATATATAACTCAAGGCCACACCTGCAAGATGTTGGGGCACACACAAAGAGACAATCACAGATAGGTACCAATGTAAGCGGTTACTGCACATAAGGTCCGGTGCAGAAGAGAAAAACAACAAGCAACAAAATTATGATGGATATGAGGCATCAACAGATCACTTGGAGAAGTGTTGAACGATGTGGAAAATGAAAACCCTAGAGGAATGGCCTCATCATTTCATACACACTCTAGAGGGCATGCCAACAAAATGGTATACAGACCAGGAACTATGCAAAGGAACTGCGACCTGGACAATATTGCAACCGAATTTTACAATCACTTTTCCATTCGAGCATGAGAACCCGAACATAGATGTAACTATTAAATAGATAAGAGGGGTGATATTCATCAAGGAACCAAAAGTCAATCTCATAAAATAATAACAACAATGGAAAAAACATATAGTCAAAGAATTGTTTTCATGTTACCATGTGCAAGCGGAAGCACTAGATGAAGATGATCAGCGCGACATTCAAATCGAGGAAGAGGAAGGAGAAAGAGAAGTGGAGGTTCCACCTATAGAATCAAAATTCATTGTTGCACTGATCAAGGTGAAGAAATTCAACATTGGAACAATTGAGAATCCCAAAATGGCCAACATTGGAGAATACTAGGATGAGCAAACAATAGAAAGCATAACAAAATTATTGCACGAATACAATGACCTGTTTCCCACAAAATTTACAGAGATGAAGGGTATAGCAGGAGAGCTAGGATAAATGAAGATACATCTCAGAGATGAAGCGAGACCAATCAGACAATGACCATACAGATTGAACCCAATAAATAAGCAGAAATTCAAAGCTGAGATAGACAAGATGCTCGAAGCTAGAATCATAGAACCAGTGGAAGAATCAGAATGGATAAGCCCAATGGTAGTTCAGGAGAAAAAAAAAGGAGGGATAAGGATATGCATCGACTTGAGTAAGTTGAATGATGCATTCCTACATGACCCGTTCCATACACCTTTCATGGATGAAGTGTTGGAGAGCGTAGGAGGACACTAAGTTTACGCATTCACTAATGGATTCTTAGGCTACCACCAAATCAAGATAGTCCGGGAAGATAGATACAAGACCACATTTGCTATAGAATGGGGATCCTACTAGTACACAGTCATGTCATTTTGAATGAAGAGTGCACCAACAATATTTTCCAGAGTAGTCATCGTCTCGTTTAAGGAATTCATCCACCCGTTTCTAGAGGTATACTTGGACGATTGTAAAGTTTATAGTTTGTTGAAAGACCATGTAGAGGTCTTACGGCTAATGCTAGAAATATGTATGTAGTGTCAGATATCATTAAACATAAAAAAATGTATATTCAGAACACCGTTTGGGATACTATTGGGCCATATTGTTAACTTGCCATCACCAAAAATAGTCTATCAACTAAGAGAGACATTGGGACACATGAGATACTACATAAATTTTATCAAAGGGTGCATGCATATTACTGCACCAATGGAGAAATTTTTAAGAAAAGATACAAAGTTTCAGTGGAACAACAATTGTCAACATGGTCTGGATATGCTGAAAGAAAATATGGTCACTGCGCCAATACTAGTATTTCCAGACTGGGAAAAGACATTCCACGTACATGTAGTTGCATCATCCATAGAACTTGGAGATATCTTGGCGTAGCCATGAGCGAAATATTTGGATCACCCTATAG
>JASDQU010736922.1:67926-98617 GCA_032191745.1 Picea mariana | reverse complement strand
AAAAAAGTATAAGTAGGTAGTTATAACCTAACCCTATTCGTCGACACTTCCTCGAAGCCAACTTCCTAAGTTCCTCCACTCGTCCTTCAAGCATCAACTTAGCAATATTTCCCTTCCTCGAATGACCCAAAATGAATAGGAACACACCCTATGATCATATAAGAGAGAAGAAGGAGTATTGGAAAACAAGTTCCAGATCAGGGGGATGCTACTTAGAGGATCAAAGAAAATAGAGAAGCTTGAAAATTCGTCAGCATAATTTTGCACCTGGGTTCTCCTCCTCATCCATGCCCTCATAGGTGCCTTTATACCATCCACAAGGGGTTGAGGTGGTTGTATTTGATTTTTCATAGGCCAAGGGAAGTTTTGGAATGAGCCCAACTGAAAATTCTGCCCGAAAATGTGGAATATTTTATTTTTTCATATTTGTTTAGGGAATTTGTGAGTTGAAAACTAGAAAGGCACGAACATCCATGGTTTGTAGATGGGTGAATTGTGGATGGAAACAAAAATGTTGTTTTTTAAGTGATTTTGTTGGAGGATGGGATTTAATTTTGCATGCTAATGAAAAGGACTAAGCCATCTCACAAATGCAATTGATGTGGAAATTTTTGGTATAACATATGCCCCCTAATGTGTGAGGTTAGAAGGGAAACTGATTTCCAAAATACATTATAACTCTAAGAGGAGAGGATGCGTTGAATTAGATCCAATGAAAATTATTGAACAATTGATCCAAGAACATAAATCGTTAGCAGAGATCAAGTAAGAATATTATCTTCACGAGTCGAGCATACACATGCTCAAGACTGATTTAAGCATGGCCACCAAATCAAGTATACTACAAATCCATGGCATATATTAAATTATGAGTGATGTCCATGGTCATGAAAAATACACAATGGATCCATTTGATATATATAAATTAGCAATGATGGCCATGAGGAATACACAGTGGATCAATGCAAAACGTAGATCATTGCCACAAATGAATACATAGTGGGGCTATGTCTCAAAATAAAAATCATAGGATATATGCAACCAATGGAGTAACGAAATTGATCCTATGCAAGTACCAATGTCTAAGGGGTGGTACAATATATGTCGCACAAAATATATTATGCTTGTACTTCACTTGAAGTCTTCAAAACAATCCTTCTTGGTACAAGTCTACGCCATGTAAATATATATGTTGGGTGAAACATAGTGAGACACCGTTTGATTACCGATCATTGATGTATACCATTAAAAAATCTGGGATGACCCACCGATGATGATAATGGGCTTCAAGGTACCATGGTACAATCTAACAAGTGTGAATAAATGAGATGGTGTCGAACACCTGTTAGAATATATTGATTAGGGGACATTGATGTATTCCCACTATCAATAGCGAGGGAGCCTACCACTAATTACTGCAAGCCCAAAGGTACCACAAACAACTCTAGATCCATGTCCCAGAGAAATATGTGCTAAATTTGATACGAAGAGATCAGTTGGAAAGAAGGCATTAAGGAATCCTCCATTATCTAGCATGAGGGGTAGCAGAAGGCCAAAGATTTTTAAGGAATCACACAAATAGATTATAAGGACCACAACAAGGTACGACTCTGACATGCACCAAATGGAATAGCACATGGCAGAGACTCTCTGAATACTAGTCAATAATGGAGACCACTGACAAAGAAAAGGAATCCACCAATGGGGTCAAATGGAAACCAAGGTATCGCATGAATCCCTATGTGTGATGATTGTTGTTGATGTCGAACACAAGGGAAACTGCTTAGTCTGTGACCAATGATGTTTTGTCATATGTTGAGCACAAGGTCACCTATAAATGATGGAAATAGGCCCAAGGTAAAAATTTAGGTCACACTCTCAGAGAAATGTGTCAGATTCGATAAGAGCAAACACGTCAGCAAGAAGTCAATGGGGACCTTCTATACTAGCACAAGTGGGATAAAAATATACTTGTGATGATGAGATCTACTTTACTGACATGGGAAGGTCGACTTCAAAGGTTAGAAACTTACTGTAGAATGGTTGACTTAGGATAAAACTTCCCTTGAAAAAAATAATGACACATTATGTTCCTTATGAAGCATGGACTACAAACTAGGATACATCTATGATATAGGAGGCATCAATAGACACTCCATTTGGTTGGAAGAATAACCAACCGGAGGAGATTATGCTCAAAAATGAAAAAAACTCCTCCTAAAGCCATATTAAACCCAAAATATTGAGACATTGACTCAAATATTGTGCTTTGTTCAAGGGAGAAAATATTTCTTCCAACAAAAGAGATAAACGCTTTCCCCCCTTGTTTTTATTTTCTTTTGTCTTTTTCATGTTATTAAATCTTGAAAAAGGAATAAAATAATGTTATAGAACAGTGGAGGAAATGAGTGTCTCGAGAAAGAAAAATAGTTCCAAAGTGCGAGGAACATACCTATGCTCATTGCAAGGAATCATGTACAGGATAAGGACACTCAGGGGATGTTTCCTCCATGGTTAAGGTGTTGACTTGCAAAGGCATAAAATTAAAAGCTAGAAATTGGTAGGAATGCATAAGAAAATGGTTCAATAATAGCAAGTTGAAGTTGGCATTAGGCCTAAAAGCATGAGTCATTAATATGCAATTAAATTACAAATCAACAAAATTTTTGAATCCCCGTGGGTGAATTAGTCAGAAAGAGATTGAGAGGAAGTCATTAGGCTTTAACGCAAATACATGGTGGGACTAAATAGGTTTTTTGAGCCTACAAAAACAACTACGACATGGGTGTCAAAAATTACAGTGAGGTACTAACTAAAACACCCATGGAGAGGTAAGCTCTAGCATTCATAATGGCACCTTTAAAGATTATTGAAGGTAAGATGTTAAAAATGAATGGAGTGGACCATACGGTAGATATGTCAATGATACAAATAAATGTGTTGTGTAGGAGGAAATAACCCTACCCTACATGTTATTTAGAAAAATAATACTTGTTGAAGAATATGAAGAGGTGCTGACATAAGTATTAACATGTGTTAGAGGTATTCTCATAGGAAATGGCCAGAAAATATTGAGAAGAATATATGCATCTTCAATGCAAAGTCATGGTGGGACTAAACATGACTCCCAAGCCTAATAGAAAATTTGCAGCATGGGCGCCAAAATGAAAAGGGGGTCTAAGCTAAGGTTCCCATGGAAAATAGGATTTATCATGTGAATTACAACACTTCTAAAAAATAAAGAAGGTTTCATTTTGCAACTCAATGGGGTCGATCCTCAGGAAAAACGAAACAGGAAATGGATAATGCAAAAATGCATGAAGGGGAAAATCTAACTTATATGCTAGTTTCAAGATCATTACTTGTCAGAATGGATCGACATGAAATGAAAAGGTACCAAATAAAATGTCTCCAAAGTTGTGTATATAATACCAAAATCAATTGCATAGAAGTTAATAAGTCAAATATAGAAACCTCTGATAAAAACATGTGCTAATGGATACAAAACTTGAAAACAAGAAGCCCTAAAACTACAATATGTATATAGGACTACACATCCTTGTGGATTATGCATAGTATTTCTCCTGGTAGATCCCATTGCTAGGCTTAAGCCAAGGTTTTTGTTGGTAACCAACCAGTAAAGCTTCCAGTTCAGGAAGAGGTCGAGGATCCATAATAATAGCTTCAAGGATGACCTCATCTAAAGGAAACTCAACATCCATGAACCTAGGGCTCGACAACACACTAATACCAAGGCTCGAGGTCTCACAAACAGTAATATGAGACTCAATAGGAAACACCAAAATACCCAGGCCAATAGGGGGAAGTAAGGGCTCCCATTCCCCCATTGGATAAAACACCTGATTAATTATCGATACTTTGTCTCGAGAAGGTGAACATGAATGTAAAGATCCTTTCTCAGAAGCAACTGAACACCTAGGATAAGATGCCACGTAATTCACTCATGGTGGGGAAGAGTTTTATTGAACACTAGGAAAACACAAAGGGGGAAAATAAGCCAAATATGAACCAGGATGGTGATTATTGGATGAAATATGATCAATAGTGACAATGATTCCATTGTAAGGGAAATGCATCACACAAAAGAGTGTAGACACCAAAGCCTTCATAGAATAAACATAATCATGCACAAGAGTCATATTAAAGTTTGAAGGGCCTGACACCACTAAAAGATCGACTAGAACTATCTTCCCACCTAAAATGATAGGAAACTAAGGAAGAATCCCCAGACATTCAGTAGGTATTATGTCCAAAGCCAACAACTAACTGGTGGTTGACACAAGCTTGGGAGAACCCAATGATTTCGATGTCGAGGAGGATAACATACTTGCAGAGGATCCTTCATCTACAACACATCGATCAATTCCTTTCAACATAGATTCAACCATAACCCTTATCTAGCAAGGTGTGTAATAAGGAATGCGAGGCTCCACAAGATGTTTCCAATCAAAGGAAACCATCCTAGGACTTAGAGGGAGTGTACTCGAAGAGAGTGGAATTCCCCATTGTTCAGAAGATAATGAACTGGAAATGATAAATATGTAGTCTAAATATACATCACTCCCTAAAATAAGAGTGGCATTAGCCTAATATTGTATTGTCTTGACCACTTTGTAAGACTGGTCACTCTCCAATACAAGAGTGGGATCGACCGAAGATTGCATCAGTGCGACCACTTCTTCAACCACTGGTTGAAAAGGAAACGAGACAACATTAGGGGTTCTAGAAATGTTGATCAGGATGATTTCCAATATATTCGTCATATTCCCCTCGACATATACACCATGCTTAGCTAAGGGGTTTACCGTCTTTCCAACATTTCTATTCATGGATGACTTAAACTCTCCTCTTTCCACATGACTAATTTCAGGGAGGAAATACTATATGTGATGCATATCCTTCCATAGAATTTCAAATCCAGTAATTTCCTTAATAATAGAATCGTATGAAGGTAAGAGGGTGCTAATAAAGTCCTTGGAAATTTAAGAATTATGATCCCAGATGAACTCTGGAAATAGATCATCCTCCTCTGTCAATGAAGTAGTTTGATCTAGGTCTGCAGTAGCTTGTTGAGTTTATTGATAAGTGATCTCAGTTGCATACAATGGCATATCCATCCTGACATGTTTGTAACCTTCAACCGACTTGCATGGTGAGGGTAACACCCATGGATCTTGCATATATGAAGCTCTGAATGAAACAAATCGTGTAACATGAGTCAAGGAAGTCAAATTTTGATAGCTGATTGGGGTGGATTGAATATAATAAATCAATGTGGAAAAATTAAAAGATCACATGAGTGAAGGATACATTCCAAAACCGATATTCTCAGTTTTCATCTGAGAGTTTTCGATCCACTGGTATGTGGATACTAGGTTTTTTGTGGCATCAAAAAGGTTGAAAGCCACATGGCTGATGATTATGATTCCCCCTTCATGGTTAAATCATATAATTCAAAACACCAACATGATGAAGACTATCATGGCGTAATTCCAACTCCTTCCTATAAACAAATTATAGTCGATCGACGCATTGACTACTTCAACCTCTACAGAAATGGATTTTCCTCCTAACTGGAGCAGGAAGGAAGAAAAAAGTATGTGCAGTCGAAACGATCATCCATCGAAATAATTCAAGAGAGTAGGAGAAGCGGTAAGCTTAGGAGAACCAATGTCTTTCCAACAAGACAAGGACATGAAAAACTTCGAATCCCCCTCGTCAACGATGGTCCTCCTCATCAGATGATTATCATAAATGACATTTATCTAGAAGGCTACATGATAAGGAAGGTGAGGCTTCACATTAATAGCGTCGAACTTCATAATGAGCTGGATAGAGGAATCGACAACTCTAATCGCAAATAACAACATAGCATGTTGTGCAGGGAAACTTGGAAGCACCTCTTAAGTAGACATCACACACAGTGTTTGAGCTAAATCCTCAACAATGGAATATTTGGCAACAACTCGATCATTAGTGTTGTATAGTGCTCTCTTGTACACCCCTTTCGGTATGCACATCATCTCTTCCTTCTCAGGTTTCTCTTTTTGGAGATGCCCCTTCTTCTTTTGTGTGGTTGACCATATTCATGATTTCTTTCTATCTATCTAAGGAGGGTTCACTCAATGTGCCCCCAATCTAGTTGAAGGTGGAAGAGCCAACTTGCATATTCTTCCCTTGTGGGAAAGGATTATTCAACACATCAGGTTGCTGTTTTTTTTGTTGTTGTTTCAACTTTATCAGGCACTGAGAGTTTTCCATTTGCAGGCACTGATGGGTAAGGTTATCTCCCCTAAAAATCTTGCATGGGAACTTCACCTTCTTCTTCTCATCTTTTCCCCCCTCAACATTCTTATTATCCTTTTTGTCTTTTCCCCCACTACCTTTCTTTCCCTTTCCTTTCTTCTTCTGTTCAGGCTACTGAGGATCCTTCTAAGTCTTATATTGCACAATGTGTACATCCAAGGACTGGGTGGGGGGGTGTGGTCGAGCGAGGGGTCGAACCAACTGCAGTTTGTTGAATGGACAACTATTTCATCTAGATAGAGACTAGATCTGAATATTTTCTTTGAGAGGAACCAACAATGCCATCAGCATGTGGTCCTAACTTTGGTTTCAATAAGTTGAGATTTGACGAGGGTGCATTAGGCATGATATCATATGCAATTGTTGATTGGGAGTAAATTAAATCCAATTATTTTGCTCTAAAAATTGCATGTTCTTCTCTAAATATACCTGAAGTTGCTACATACTTAGAGATATAAGGAAGTAATGAATTTAGGAACCATTCTAATAGAAACTCTAGCGGAACCATGGATTTAATTAAAATCTTATGTCTCCTCCATTCCCAAATATGATCAGAAATGTGTGGAGCTTTATCTTTTTCAAAGTTAGCTAAAATATATGTACCAACATCATACTAGATAGGATGTTGGAAGTGGTTGAGAAAAACCATGGCGAGATCATCTAATGTTGTGTACTTGAACCTCTCTATTTCTATATACCATTTTGTGGCACCCCTTATGAGGGTGTGTTGGAACAAATGTAACCAGATCGATTCATCGCTCAACAAATTATATGAGCACTATAAGTGAATCGTCATCACATGATATTATGGATATTCACCGCTCTTTCCTTCAAATTTTGGTATATATAAAGGTAGTTTGTTGGGGACTGTAGGCCAACTTGGGTCATGAAAATCAGGTCATTCATCAACTTAGAAAAAGTATGGAAAATTAAGAGTTTCCAGAAAAGGCAGCCTAGGATGCATCATTGACTGATTAGAAACTTGAAAAGAAGGTCCTGGATTGTAACTGGCACCAGGTTTCCAGGAAGAGTTTTTCTATGGACCAAAGATTTGGGTAAAACCTTGTTTTATCTGGTTGAATGGAGGATAACCTACACCATCTGATTATTAGATGGAAATATAGGTTTTCCCCTTGTTGTCCCTCCTTACGAAGGAACTAGTCCTTGTGTGGGGTTATACTGACCGAGAAAGGGGATTCCCCCTGATGACATCTATTGTGAATGGAAATAACCTTACATAAGTTTCCACTAGGATTTGGAAGGATTTTCCCCCTACCGACATCGTAGACATGGTGAAATGATTAATCTTGAATCCACCATATAATGTGAATGGACTAGAAGTGTATGGAATGCTAGTGACACCCATAGAATTACCCCATCCCCCGAAGGGGTTAGGACCAAAAGACAAGAAATATATACTCCCAATGGATGGGAACAATGGAGGAAAATGACCTCCACCCCAAGGGATCACTTGGTATGGAATTGAAGAACTCCCCACATCAATTTTAGAAACTTGGGACATCGACTGGGAACTAGTCAATGCATTAATCATGCCCATCGAAGACATACCAAATGAGAAAGCATTTGTTTTCGATGGTAATGACATGGTTGCACTCATAGAAAGAGTGGAACCAATGACCAGTGGAGCAGTGCTGCTGATCGGAGAAGCTATGGTAGAATAAACCACACTATTCACTATGTTAGACACACGAGAAGGAAAGATGCCACTGGTGAATATTGTTGAAGTGGGAATTGTAGGGACTCCTGACCTAGACACTTTTGGAGTGTTGTCCATAGCAGCCCACTAAAAAGGGATACTATCAGTAAATTCCAATATGGGAGGCAGAACTTGTAACACGGGTGATGGAAAAGTTCCAGTTAGTGGAGGGTTGAATTTTGAAGCATATTCTTCGGCTCAGATATATTCAATAGTTACAACCTCTAGTTCTGAAGAGTTAACTTCTGAGGGTTCTGTAGCTAAGATCACGGCTAGACCAGTTGGTAAAAAATCATAGGATTGATCAAGATGATACCTTAGCGGAGGCGGGGGAGAATTATTTCTAACTTCTTCTTCTGGTGGAAGACCTTGAATTCTCCTCAATCTAATAGGCGGTTTATCATCCACTTTGATTTTTCAGCTCTATGTGATTATCCACATGCCTTCTTAAATAAATCTACAATCACCAAGAACACCACTAAAAAAATTCCCAGAGGTAAAAACAAACACAAACTACTTGTCCAATATCCCAACTCAGGTGGATTAGGTCCTAAAACCATAGCAATGATGAGGTAAGGAAGGGACTTTCCAGATGAAGTCATAGGTTGATTAAGTCTTATGGACCAACGAATGAAGGAATGAGAAGTAATTATCCTGACCTCCACTGACCATCCTTATCTTTTGAAAGTACCCATGTTTTGTGGGGCAGCCTATAACAGTACCGAAAAGTGTGATATGAAATCTTCCCTAGGTACCATGACAAACCCCCATAGTCACCTCTGAGATCCCTAGGAAGAGAACCTATGGTTACCAACTTGTATTCATCGTCCGGGGGCACTATTGACAGTCAGGATCAAACGTATGGGTACGAAAAAATAACAAATATTTGAAAGAAATGCCTCTCACAAAGGTAAGGGCACKGACAAAAACCCCAATATATTATCTCTCCATTATGCTTGGTTAAGATTTGGAGGGGATATCTCCTTTTCTCTCCCTTTTGTGATATAATTCTTAGCTCCTATGTGAGAGGATTTTCCCGACCACACCTATAATACAACTAATTTTACCCTCTCTATCTCAAKATCCTAAGTTTTTTTTGTGGCCTTGGAGAAATTTACTCTCCAACCTGAACCAAGGCCCTRGCCTGCACTTCTTTGTGTATTCTATTGGAACAAAAAATGTTTAATAAATTTTATTTAGCATTCGTTTTATTGGTTGTTACTTACTCAGAAGGGTTATGAATGAAACTTAGATGATGTTTTGATAGACCCAAAGAAAAAAAAATACTTTAAGAACACAAAGAAAAATGTGGTTTCTTCATTGAAAATTAAAAGTGCTAACAATGCTTCAAATGAAAACAAACTATTTTCTTTTATACTTTTGAAAATAAAAGAAATATACTTTTCTTGAATGGAATATTTTGAATCACTTTGCAATGCAACCTAAAACACTCTTTTGAAGGAAATGCAACACAAAATGAAAAAACATTGCAAACATGATTTATTTTCTTTTATGGAAGGCTACTATAACCAAAAACAACAACTATAAAAGAAAACAAAATTCATAAATACCTGAGTGCTAGTAAGCAAGACTCCTTTATTGAAAAGTTCAAAGGCAAGGGATGAAGACAAAGGATAACTAACAATCAATTTGTTTTTTTTCTTTTCTCTTACAAAAGAAATTAAATTCAAATGAGATGTAATGTTTCTTTTTCTTTTATGAACAAAGGGAACAATGGTAAGGAGGAAGAAAGAAAAAAGTTAACATTATTTGGAATGCAACAATCAATTGAAAATTAATCCCAACAATCCACAACTAACCTTTTGACCAACCTAAAGAACCTTATAACCAAAATACTAACCTAACCAAAAGAAGTATCTTTTAGATGATTTGATAGTTTTTTATGACTTAACACAACAACCAACAACAAAAGCAAAGCCAACAGGCTCATATTGTACTGGAGAACAAAACCAGATCCTCCAAACTGAGAGAAAGGCTCAAAAATCAAGTTTGTTACATAGATCCGCAACTATGTACACTAGGACTGATGGAGATMTATGGTTCATCCAAAGGAAAATTGTGGATATCCGCCACTCATAAAGGGACAAAGCATGGAGGGATCAGTAAAACTTGAAAAAGAAAAATTCAATCTAGAAGGAGGCTTCTAGAAATTTAGAAAAAGTTTCTAGATGGAAAAATATTTGAAAGAACAACCCCGAAAACAGGAAAAGTTATAGAAATGAAAGACAACACAAGACACCCTAAGACAGACCCAAACTAGGAGAAGAGATCCCAATTATGATCACGAATTCTATTTATGGGATTTTCCCCCTGTGACCTTGGGTCATGTCATAGCAGAGGAAGACCATATGTAAAAGACAGAACCTACCCTCACAAACGACAATGTTATAAGAAAATAACTACTTTGAGGAGAAAATGAGATAAGGAGAGCCATCACACCTTGTATCCTACTTCTGATGTCAATCCTCGCTCTCCACCTTTGATTTATCCATGATATCCACTGATATCAACCTGCAAAAGGAGACCAAGTATATACTGCAACAAGGTAGTTACGAATTCAAATTACATATATAATGTGAAAAAACTCAATTATATGAATTAAACTAACATATATCAATAGATTGAATCAATTTACACATAAATAGAAGGAAATATAACACTTTTACTGAAAACAATATAAGTAGGTAGTTACAACCTGACCCTAACCTCGGTCACTTCCTCAAGGCCAATCGCACAGGTTCCTCCACTCATCCTTCAAGAATCAACTCAGCAAGATGACCCTTCCTTAGATGACCAAAAAGGGATAGGAACACACTCTATGGTCATACAAAAGAGAAGAATGAGTACTGGAAAACAAGTTCCAAATCAGGGGATGCTACTCAGAGGATTAAAGAAAATAGGGAAGCTTACAAATTCATCAGCATAATCTTGCAGCTAGGTTTTCCTCCTCATATATGCCCTCATAGGATCCTTTATACCATTATCAGGGGGTTGAGGTGATTGTATTCTATTGTGTATGGGCCAAGCGAATTTTGGAAACGTGCCCAACCAAAAAATCCACCCAAAAATTTGGAATACTTTATTTTTTCATATTTTTTAAGGGCATCCACTAATTGCAAACTAGCAAGGCATGGGCATCCATGGTTTTCACATGGGTGACTCATGGATAAAAATAAAATTATTTATTTTTAAGTGATTTTGATGAAGGAGGATGGGATTTAAGTTTGCAAGCTAGGGAAAAGGACTAAGTCATCTCACAAATACAATTGATGTAGCAATTTGTAGTATAACATCACTTTAAACTATTTGTGCATTCTTACTTTGTCTACATAATTTTCCTTCCAATATTGAGCAGCCTATGAATTATGCTTTATTTTCACCATCTACTCTTCCATATCTCTAAGAAATTCTTGCCCAACCAATGCTCTGTCTGTTGGGTTGTTTCAACTCACTGGTATGTTGCAGTTTTGGCCATATAATGCTTCAAATGGCCTCATCTTTAAAGATTCTTGATACCCATTATTATAAGAAAATTCAACTAAATGTAAACAATCTTCCCATTTTGATGATTTATCCATCACATACATTCTTGGAATATTCTCAATCACCTAATTGACCCTTTATATTTTCTCATCCAATTATGGTTTATAAGTTGTGCTAAAACTCAAATTTGTCTCAAATCCTTTGAGTAATCCCTTCCAAAAGTTGGTTGTGAACTTGGGATCTCTATCAGAAACAATTTCCTTAGGCACACCATGTATCCTGTAAATTTCTCTCATATAAATCTATGCAATGTTAGCATCCTTATGAGTTATCTTTACAAAAATAAAATGATCATTTTTAGTAAGTGTATCCACCACCACCATGATAGAATCATGTTGTTTCATCGTTATGGGCAGTTTGGTAATAAAATAAATTGTCATCAGTTCCCATTTCCACTAAGGAATGGGAAATGGTTGTAGCATTCCAGCTATATGTCTGTCTTCATCCTTGACCTTCTAACATTCTAGACATTCATCAATATACTCAACAACCTCTTTCTTCATACCAAGCCAAAAATATTGACTCTTTACAACTGCATTGGTTTTATGGTAACCTAGGTGCCCAACATAGGGTACATTATCCATCTCTCTCATAACCCTATTTTTCAGCTCTTGATATTTGGGCACATACACTATGTCCTTCTACATGAGAATTCCATCCTCTCTTAGCTCATAATATTTAGTTTTCTGCCACAAATTGCCTTGCTGAATTTTTTCTGTTGTTTGCACATAATGCTAATATAATTTTGCAGCTTCCAATTTTTTTCCTTTAAATCATATTTGCAGATGATAATGGATGTAGCATGCATCTCATGTACCCTCCTTTTGAGTGCATTAACCACCTTTCTCTCCTTTCCTTTGATATGCTTTATATCAAAGTCATACTCACTAAAAAAAGTCAGCCATATGATTTTCCTAGCATTCAAAGTCGGTTATCCAAACAAATATTTCAGACCACTATGGTCTATCTTCAACTCAATTATTTTTCCCATAAGAATTGCCTCCACATATTCAAGGCATGCATTATAGCTTCTAATTATAAATCATGAGTGGCATAGTTTCTCTCATGCTCTTTTAACTTCCTGGACTCATAGCATATCACATGCCCATTTTATAAGGACTCCTCCAAGCCCTTCTTTGAATGCATCAATGCACATAATGAAATCTTAATTTGTATCAACAACCTTCAATATTGGTGCACTTGTCAACAAATTATTCAAGTGTTGAAATATTTATTCACATTAAAGAGTCCACTCGAACTTCACACCCTTATTTTGCAAAGAAGTGATTGGGAGTGCAATTCTTGAGAAGCCTTCAATAAATATCCTGTAGTAACCTACAAGTCCCACGAATGACCTCACCTATGAGACATTATTTGGTGTTGGTCAATCTTCAATGGATTTTATCTTTTCTGGGTCCACTACTATCCCTTCCTTTGAAACAATATGGCCCAAATAGTGTATCTTCCTCCGATAAAATGAGCATTTGCTCATATTGGCGTACAATTGATGTTCCCTCAATACTTACAACACCATTCTCAAGTGTTTCTCATGCTCTTATTCATGCTTAGAGTAGTTAAGTATGCCATCCAAGAAGAAAATGACAAAATTATCCAAGTAATTTCTGAAAATGCCTTTCATCAAACACATAAAGACAACTAGTGCATTTGACAACCCTAATGGCACCATTGTAAACTCATAATGGCCATACCTTGTTCTAAATGTTGTCTTCTTAATAACCTCCTATTTAATACTCACTTGATGGTATCCCAATTTTGGTTTACTATGGGTTGGCCCAGGTTCTAACTATAGGATTACCAACAACCCTTTCGACCATCGACCCTTCTGGATACCAAAAGGAAACACAACGCACAAAGTGCATTGTGCAGTCTCACCTGAGATGGCTTCTATGGGTGGACACAAGACTCAGATGTCTACAACCATGGGATGGGATAGTTTTCTCTCTCAAAGGCATTGGATCTACTCATTTTTATGCCTCAAACCCTCATTAAACCTTAATCCAGACCACTATCACAAATATTCTAATAGCAATTCATTAAACATTATAACCGCATGTGTTCAATGGAAAGTATTTATCTACTATAACACAAGATTCTGATCTAAACATGAGCTATAACATTCATTTATTTAGATCTATTCTGCAGATTCCATTAGTTTATTCTTAGTCTGTAGTGTTATTTCCTTTGTCATTTAACATGTTCATCATAAACTTACTAAAGAAAATACAATCAGGAACATTGCATACATACAACACCGATATACCGTGGTTCACCCCCCCTGAGGCTACGTCCACAAATGTTTGTCGTGTTGTCTCTTTATTCATATTTATGCAAAACCTAGTGTTGTGCACTATAAAATACTTACTCCATTACATTTGATTTCCACTGACTGAAATAGATCTTACAACTCTGAGAAATTCTCATCACTCTACTATCAGACTATCTGAAATGGATAACTCACTAACCAAAAGGGACCAACATCTCATCGTCCTAATACATTCTAATTATACAAAAATTGGGACAAAGCCCTTACAAAAACCCTAACCCTAAGCAGATTAGGTTTTCCCACTTTCTCCTTGACTTAATCTTGGTTGGTCCTTGATCCAAGTGTTTCTCCAAATCAACACTTGTCCATTTTTTCAGCTGCTTCACATCAGTTTTTCCACTTTGTAACTGATTTTCTTGGCTCTGATTTTCATCTAATTTCGGCACTTCTTTTTTTCTAATTCCGGCATGCTCCCTATTTTTTGGTGCTTCCTTGATTTTCTCCCAAAATTGGCTTGCACCAATAGGCCTCTAATAATGACATTGTGACTCATCCTGAGTCACTCATGGACTCTTGCATCTTTTACTTCCCATGAAAGTGCTTCATACATCTCTACTATATGATGTCGTTGCTCCTTAGCCTGGTTTCTCTTCTCCATCATGGCTTCTACCATCTGCGCGGTGACTGGAAGCTTCAATATATCTCCTCCCTCCAAGCCTATTTGTTCCACCCTTATATTTTATACATCGATATCCATGATGAGTTGTTTCTCTTTGTCTTGTAGAGGCTCCAACTGAGCTTGTCATGAAATTTTCCCAGCTAACACTGCTTTTTCCTCAACCTGCAAGTTCTTCATTTCTGCAGCTATCTTAATTTTTTCTGGCAGTGACATTTTCTTCTGTCGCTGTTTTAAGTATATCATTACTGCATGTACCTTCTCTTCCCTTTCTTACAGGTCTTACAAGATTCCATATTCTAAGATTTGTGTCCACAACTGGCCACTTTTTTCCAACATCTTTGTCATCCTATGTATGGCCTTCGCTATACTTTTCGCAGATTCTATTTTTTCTTGTTCTTGTTGTGCTCTTACTTCTGGAGGAGTAGTGGGTAATATGTGCTCCTCCAGTTCCTTTATTTGGTCCTTATAATGTGCCAAGGTGTGCGCTATTTTTCTCATTTTCTCTTTAGAAGATACTCCCTCTTACTCTGCATTGTTTGGGATGGTTTGAAATACTGCACCTATGTACTTCTCCATATACTCTACTTTTTGTTGCGCTATCTTCTTTTCCTGCCCTTCTTGGCTAGCTTCTTCCTTCAGTGTGTTATTTTCCTCCTATGCTATCTGTAAGTTCGTCGCATCATACCTTTCCCTAGACTGAATTTCTTGCGCGACGCTAATCTCTAGTTTATAGAGCGCCTTCATCAGGATCTTGGGCAATGCCAAGTCCAATGTATCAATTTCCTTTAGGGGCCTTTGTGCTTCCTCCTCATCGATGAACAACATCTCATGGGTTATGATAAAATTGGCACTCCCCTGCACTTTAATTTGCATTGTTTCTCCAACATGAACTCCTTCATTAGTTTTTTTTGGTTTGTCTTTTGATGACTTCTATGCTCTGATACTCAACTGCACCAGTGCATTTTTCACTTCCTGTATTTTCTCCAGAATCGAAACCCTATTGTTCTCTGCATTCTCCCATACCTCTGGTAGTCGATATTCGACTGTCATGGCTATTAGTTCCACATCATCTGTTATCAGTGATGTGTGCATTGGTGTTTTGTGGGCCTTCACCTTCTTCCTGGATCCACTTGCTTTCTCCCCTATCCTCTTTTTTTGGGAATCTGATGGTTGATATGCCTCTGGAATCTATGTATACATGCATGTCTCCTTCCCAATTTCTTTCTCCATGGGTATTTTTCGTGTCTCCATTTGTACTTCTTTTGTGTAGACTTATTATGTTGTTCCTCTTGGTTCCTGATCCTGTGTAGAACCACGTTGTGATTTCTTCTATGTCCTGCTTGTATTTTGTATGGGGTTGCTTCCCCCCACTTGGCCTTGTGCGGAATTATTCTTTTTGCTCGCATTGTTGCTACCTGTCTATTGCTCAGGGACTATTCTATCCTGCATATGAGTCTGTCCTCATGGCACTGTCYTTAGGGTTACAAGAACTTTCCATTCCTCAGGACACTCTTGGAACTCCATCTGTATACCCTGCGTCATGATGCAATAACTTAGTTKTGGCCACCCCTTGGTTGGTTCCCTCTTTGCTTGCACCCACATGTTGTGGCACGATGCTTGAAAATTGGCGATATGTCCAAACACTTGGACAGTCTCTGGGGAAATCCTCCATGTATCATCTAAGTGGTTCTAGATCTCGGTCAAGTATAGAGTGAATACATCGTTGTTTATTTTCTTTTCCTTTGGTTTTTTTGTTCTTCTAAGAGACRTGTAGCAGGCTGCACCACACTTTCCTATTCTTTGTAGGAAGATATTGTATGTCGGTTCTTGCCATCCTATAAGTGCAATGAGGATGAGTAACCATGAGTAGTGTAACTCAGAGCCCCAATATTGTGTGTCCTTGAAATCCTCCAAGAAAGAATTAAGTAGATAAGGGGCCCAACTCATCAAGATCCCCTTTGCGCACTATACTGCGGCTTCTACCACTCCTATTGGTATCTCCTTCTTTCTTCACTTACGCATTAACTTGCACCCTAGGAGCCTTGTAGAAAATCTCATTGCAAGATCATTTATGTCGTTGATCCTGATTCCCCTATTTCCTCTCTTTGTGCCATACTTTTCCTTATTTCATCGAAGATGGATTTTTCTTTGGTTTTATCCTCTAAGTACTGCTATGGCTTATCCCCATCCACGGGTAGCTCAATGATGGTTGCGATCAAGTCAACATTGATAGGCCATCCAAAACATTCCTCCATGCACCCTTGCTAGGGGTTTCTTCACACATCCATTGATGTGTTTACTGCTCCCAAAGTGCTATATATCCATCAAATTCATGATCCCTATATTGTAAATCCCTAGGATCCAGTGTGCAGGATCCAACAGTGGCACGCGTGATGAGCCCTCTCCTTTACTCTCCATATAGTTATGTTGTGCCAAATCTGGTAATTTGACTATGTCATCCATGTCATGTTTGAATGATTTCATGGTGTCTACTCCTCCCACCATATCATCATCTTCCTTTACTCCTTCTAGTATTTTTGGCATTATTATTGCCAATTCCTCCTATGTACGTGATATTCCTTGCACACTACTCTCAGCTCACGCCTTCTTCTTCCCTTGCGAGAATGACACCCCGACCTATGGTACGCCTGGGTGCTCTGTTTCATGCACTTATTCTGGCTCTAGGCCCTATTGCACTGAATCCATGGCATGTTCACCCTGTTGTGTCCATTTTCCCCTGAACGGGTTGGATTATTTCCTCTCCACGTTCTCGTTAGGCTGTCCGAACTCCTATGATGGGTTTCATTCCTCCTCAACTTGTGTGGTGTGTGGCTTATATTCCTATGTATAGATATCATCCACATCCATTATTGTGGGCATGTCTTGCGTCCTTGTTTGTGTCACCTGAGCACTACTTCTCATATTTCTCCCAACCCTGCTCAATGCTCCAACGCATGGTGGCGACATCTTGTTAAGATTTGGATTGTTGAATTCTAATTCTGCACTTGCTATCACAAATTCTCACTCTTTCGCGTTTAAGCTTCACTCTTCATTCTTCTCCTTAGCGAAAAAACACAAATGACCCCATTTTCCCCATTTTTTCGACTTTATAACGGGATAGTGTATTGACAGTTGTTTCACACTGACATTTGTCACTTTTTTCACATTTTCTTGCGCGCTCCACTTTTTGTGTCTGTCAACTATTTTCCAGTGCGTAGTGTCTTCAACATTGATTTTTCTGTGGCGCACTGATAATGCTAAATATATTATATCAAAACCCTCTAATATTCTTCTATATTTTTTTCTTTTTGATATATTTCCTCTTTCTATATATTTTTGTCTTTTTCTTCTAACATATACTATATACAATATGTAGAATCATACCTTCTCTCTATGTTTTTACAATAGGTTGTTAGGTCGACTTTCTTGATACAGATTCAATTGACTTCCATTCACCAGTCCTTTGAGATTATTTCTTGCAAGAAATTTCAATTGCACAACACCTCCATTTGTAATGGCCTCTACCTGATAAGGCCCTAACCAATGTATTTTGAACTTTTCTAGGTGTTGTAGATATCGTTTTTCATAAAGGAGAACTAGATCTCCTTCCTTAAATATTTTCTTCTTTATGTGCCTATCATGCCAAGGTTTTTTCTTTTCTTTATGTAGTTCCTGGTGAAATCCTGCTAAAATCCTATCTTCTTCCATCTCCATCAATTGATCCAATCTTTCCTGCGCAACACCTTCTTCTGTCATATTGGTGATTGCTACAATGCGCAGACTAGGTACTAAATAATCCAATGTAACCACTACTTCCTACCCATACACCAGTCTGAATGGTGTCTGTCCTATAAGATTCTTGCATGTAGTCATGTAATCCCATAGTATTCTTGATACCTTCAAATCCCAATCATTCATATTCACATTGCAAATCTTTATCAATGCACTCTCTAGAATCTTGTTAAAATCTTATAATGTACCATTTTTCTGGGGATGGTAAGGTGTGCTCTTTTGATGATATATCTCAAATTATTTTTTCATAGCTCTGATCGTATTGTTAATGAAATGGGTTCCCTGATCACTCAAAAAAATTCTAGGACATCCAAATCTGGTCACCACGTTATCAAAGAGAAATTGCACTGCAGTCCTTCACTGGGGCTACTTCTGCCCATCCGGTTTAGTATTATGTCATAGTGATGATGTATCTGGTTCTTGATCTCCTTGTTGGTGGATTAACGAGTCCAATGAAATTCACAACCCATTTATCAAATACTTGTAAGGTTACTTGGGGCATAAGTGGCATTTCATCCCTTCTAGATGGTTTTCCCACCCTCTAATAGACATCACAGGTCTGGCAATATTCCTTTGCGTCCGTTTATACTATAGGCCACCATAATACTGTGCGCAACACCTTTTTTGTTGTATGTTTTCTTGCATAGTTCCCTCCAACAATTCCATCATGTGCTTCTKCTAGCACCATGGAGTGTTCATGCTCCATCACACATCTTCTAAGAATTCCATCTACACCTAACTTGTATAAATGACCTGCAATCAGATGATAGTCTGTAGCGTGCACTACCAACTTTTTTTTTTTCTGCACGACAGTAAATTCCTTGGGATCCATTCCTATGCTCAAGAATCCAACAATGTCAACAAAATAATCATCAACAATCTGAATCGAAAATAAGTTGGTATCAGGAAAATTCTCCTCCAAGTTCTTTGGCTCCTCTCCATTAGTAATTCTTGATAGATGATATGGTCTTGCATTCAACTTCCATGTTTTTATTGTGATTTCAAAATCATATTCCTGAAACAATAACAACCATCTACATATCCTTCCCCCCAACAATGGCTTGTTAATTAGGTACTTCAATGCAGAATGATCTATAAACATCTTAAAATGTTGACCCAATAAATAATGTTTGAACTTATGTAAGGCATATACCATAGACATACCTTCCGTTTCTGTAGTATTATAGTTCTACTCAGGCTCATATAACTTTCTACTAGAAAAATATATTGGGTGATCAATGTCTCCTTCACCTGGTTGTTCCAATACTTCTCCAAGTGAAATGGATGAAGCATCCACATGCACATGAAATCCTTTTGTCCAATCTGGAAAGATCATAATTGGTGATGTCACCATCTTCTCTTTCAGTATGTCCAAGATCTCTTGTCATTCATCATTCCACTAAAACCTGATGTCTTCATTTAGTAACTTCTCCATGGGCGCAGTAATATTTGCATTTCCATTTATGAATTTCCTATAATATCATATCTGGCCCAATGTTTTTCTCAACTGGTGCACTGACTTTGGTTGTGGTAAAATGACAATAACGACAATATTTGCAGGGTCTACTATCAAGCCATGTTTGCATACAATGTTTCCAAGTAGGATGAAAAACGATGTAATGAATATACATTTCTTAATGTTCAAGGAAATATGACATTTCCTACATCTCTCTAATATTAACCTCAAAATTTCTACATGGTCCTTCAATAAACTGAATATTGTCCAATCATCCAGATAAAATTCTAAAAATTTATGTATAAATTCCTTGAATCCATCTACTACTACTCTGTAAAATATGTTGGTACATTCTTTAAACCAAATGGAATTACTTTGTACTGATATGACCCCCACTCTATTGCAAATGTAGTTTTGTACATGTCCTCTGAAGCAATTTTGATCTGATGGTAACCTGAAAATCCATCCGTGAAGGAGTAAACTTCATGTCCTCCCACATTCTCTAAAACCTTATCTGTAAATGGAGTAGGAAAAGGATCATGCAAGCATGCATCATTTAATTTCCTCAAATCCACACATATCCTAATCCCTCTAGTCTTCTTTTCCTGGACCACCATTGGACTAATCCACTATGATTCTTCCATAGGTTATATGATTTCTGATTCTAGCATTCTTTCAATTTTTTCCATAAGTTTATGCTTATGGATGGGGTTTAATCTGTATGGTCTTTGTCTAACTGGCCTTACATCTGGTCTGAGGGGTATCTTCATTTCTCCAATTTCTCTTGCTACCCCTTTCATATCTGAAAATGTGGCTGGGAATAAATAACTATACATGTGTAGTAATTCAGTTATCTTTTCCATTGTCTCACCATCCCAATAATCTCCAATGTTGTCTATCTTGGGCTACTCTCCAGTCCCAATATTGATCATTTTAATATTCATCAGTGCAGTAAATTATTCTGATTGTAATTGGGGACCTTCTAACCCTCTTTCTCCTTCCCCTTCTACTATATGTATGTCACATGGGTTGTCTTCTACTTCTTCATCCTCTACGACCTGATAATAGTTAACTAACTATTCAAGTGTTTGTTTTCTGTAGTCTCTTTATATTATCACTATATCTACCCCATACTCTTCAAATATCTTCTTTTTTATCCTATGTAATGCTATATCCACCCTTGGATTCTCACTTTCAAATGAAAAAGTCTTAATAAAGTTCTACTGCACTACGCTCCAACTCACAGTTTCTCTACGTAGTTCCTGCTCTTTGTACCAATTACTTGGTATTCCTTCTAATGTATGAATAAAGTAATGCATCCATTCCACTGGTGGTACCAATCTCCAACTAGTGACACAATCATTTATATGATGTTTTGGGTTCCCTCTTCCATCATACTTCTGTAAGTGTCTATCCTACTGATTTCTACCAAATCTTATGCGCATCAGCCACTTACACTGATACCAGTCCTGAATTACCTCCTTATGTGCACCCCACCATCATGCAAGTGTGTCCCTCAATTCTATATCCAATACTAATAATATCTGGCTATCCAAAACCTTTGATTCAAACTTTTTCGGGATTTTTTCTAAATTTTCCTCTTCAATAAATATGGGAAACTGTCTTACTTCTGTCCCAACCCATCTTTCTGTGCATGTAACTCTGGTGCACCTCCTAGTAGAGACTTCATGCAATATTTGCTACCAGTTTTCTACTCCAGTATCTGAATCTGACATGTTGGAATTGATACTCCTCAAACTGAGTACTCCATCTGCAGTTGGATTCACATAATCTTCCTCTCGTGTAGTAGTTCTATACAATTGGTTTACATCACCCTCTAGAACACTGTCAGGAACATGTTCTACATATCTTTCACCATCTGAGGGATATAAAGGTGATACTACCCTAAATTTCCCATCTTCAAATATCAAATTTCTAGTCTTCAAATTAATTATGGATTGATTATCAAAGGCATAATAAATTCCCAATAGTGTTGGAAATGGTATAGACTCATCCACCATATCCAAGACTTCAAAATATGTTGTGGTGCACACACTATATAGATCCATTGTTCTTCAATCTTCCTATGGGAATCACTCTCTACTAGTTTTCTAGCTTCAATTAGATATTAGAATACCCTAGTGTAGTTTCTCCCATTGCTTCCCAAGTCTTCTTTGGAAAAATGTTGACATATGATCCTAAGTCTAGGATAACATTTCCCATATTAAAGTCTCCTATATTTGCATTCAATCTGAACTCTCTGCTAGTTATTTTCTTTCTATGGAGCTAATTGATCTTCTTTGGTTCTGTTCCTAACCCTTATTCTATGTTATATTTCTCAAGCGTATTTTTAAGAAATCCATGGCATTCTTATCATTAAGTAATTTAAAGCAATATTCCAGGAAATTATTTAAGTTACTTACTTTCTCTGTTTTATCTCCCTTGTAAGTATGATCCAAAGGCCGAGGCATATCAAAAATAGAAGTATCATACCTCTGTGCAATGTTTGATGTGGATGCTTCATTCTCCTTCAAAAACTCCTTCTTTGCTTCCTTGAAAGTTTCCTTCTCCTTCTTTGCATCAAACTATTGATGTGGCTGAGTGTTCTTCTAAATCCAACACTGGGATTCCTTCTTCTGATCCTACATATCTTATCCTGTATTCACTCCTCCTCTAGTCACTATATTGATGTTCTTCCTAGGATCCCTTATTTATGTATCAATTCACTAAACATTTTGGTTATTTATATTCCTCTTCTCCTGGATATTCGGCATTAACATCGAGCACTCTTCTGTCACTTGATCTATTGAGCGACAGTACATATATGTTGTTGTTGGTTGAGGACAATATCTGGCATAATGTCCTTTATGTTGAAAATTATGAAACATAATAGGCCCTCTTCCTCTGCCCATTCCTCCTCTTAATCTACCTATGAATAAGCCTCTATTCCCCTATGGATCCATGTTTTGTTGATGATATTGTGGTGCCTAATTATATTGTGGGCGTTGTTGAAATTGTGGCACTACTTGAAATTGTTGTGTATTTCCAAACTATGGTACATTTTGTCCTACCATCAACTCAACCTACATCATGTATGCATCTAAAGTTATTTCCTTAATTAACTCTAGATTTCTACAATTTTTGTCTTCATTTCCTACTGAATTACAAAAGTTACAGAAAGTACTCTTTGGTTCTGTCTTGTACTTCTGCATCATAGGGAAGAGATAAGGATCATGCCCATGTGTCTTGCATATTTCACACCAAGGTTAGCCTCCTATAGGAAATAGATTTGGTATCCCTACTCCCAGGTACTATGTAAATTTCAGACACTCATTCTTGTGATGTCCCTCTGATATGCACAGGGTACACCACGCTACTTCTCTTTTTTCCCTACTTTTGTTCTGGTTCAATTGCACTATTAAGTTCTTCATACATTCCTTCAGCTCCTCAATAGTTGGATCTATTTTCTTATACTGATTCTCATCTAACTACATCGTTTCATGTAGTGCCTCTTCCGTGGTTTGAAATTTATGTTTTCTCAATGGATATTTAAAGTGTGGTAATAGATAATTTATAAACAATTTTTTGTGTTGCATGTCAGAAATGGGATACTTTAGTTTACCTTTCAATGTCTTGAACTTTTTATCAATGTCCCATATGGATTCTCATGTTTTTTATCTAACCTCAATCATCTCATTCATAAACTAATCCTTTGATTTTGTCCTCTGAAAATCAATGATCAGTTCATGCTTAATCTCTTCTATTGTTCGTGGCGCACCCTATGGATTGTTTACTACTAGACTCATATACCAATCTAGTGTGCGATTTCTAAATGTTATTTCTAACTTCGCTACTTTTTTTTCCTCGTCAGTGACTCTTTTCACTTCCCATATTTTCTCACACACGAATAGGTGCTTCTCTGGGTCTTTTGATCCATCCCCATGAAATCATGGTAATCTTATTGTTGGATCTATGCCTGCCATTGTTGAATGTGTTGTACCTTCTCCACACGGTACTACTATCTGTGTACTATTGTTTGGACTTGAAATCCCACTGGTGTTGCTACTAGTACTTCCACTTGTACCACTACCTTTACTACTACTGGTACTTCCACTTGTACCACTACCTTTACTACTACTGGTACTTCCACTTGTACCCTCACTTATATTCTGATCTCCTAGCTTTCTCTGACCATCAGTCACTGATTATCTAAACAACTCTTTCTTTATTGATGTGTTAATTGTACATGGGTTGTAGGTTCTACATTGATTCAGATCTAGAAAGGGGTATCTTCTTCTTCATTAGATCTCTCTCCTCTAGTATTTATTTCATATGTGGCACACATCATTTCTTCAATGTGATCCATAGCACAGATATCCTCTACCTCTTTCTCATCACTCTCCAAGCCTTCCCTCTCAGCTACTGCTCTTTTCTTCCTATTAAGCTTATATTGGTAGGGTCTGCCACTATGCGTCATTCCTGCCTTCTGCATAATTTCCTAAATATTTTCTTGATCTATCATAATGGGATCTTTCTCTTTACTTTTCTCTTTTCTATCCATTTCCCCCTCCATCTCAGACCTTTTTCAATGTTTCCCCTAACGCCTCCATGCACGCAGGGTAGTTTAGTTGTCACATTCCATGGTTAATACATGTTTATCATTCAATAATATTTTTATCGAAGTGTACAATGAATTGATGTACCTTCCCCTTGGAACCTTAAGAAACTCCTACTCTGCTACAGTATAATACTTTGATGTATCTACTGCAAACTCAATGATATACTCCACTACAATGTTGTCTAGCCAAAAATCTACTACGCGCATGAATTTGTTATTCACTCTTTTCAACCGTGTGATACTTTCTTTTGTCTACTCCACTGACCTAAATCTATTTTTTAGGTGGGTATCTTTCAATTGTGTTATCCACTCCTCCAATAGGGTGGGAAACTCAGTAAATAAACTCTCATGTATTTCATTGAATACGTATCTTTACAAATACTGTCTTGGATTAAACCTAGAGCTTCTATTATCTTTATGGGAAAACTCTAGTTTCTGGATTGTCAACCATCTTTCAATATCCTCTTTTGTGGGGTTCCAACCTAAAAACATCCCCTTTCTTAAGCCCTCATGTTTGACTGCATGATACATCCTTCACGTTCTAACCTTATGAGTTCCAACCGACAATAGAACCATTGTTAGCTTACTATGGGCTGACCCAGGTTCTAACTACAGGATTACCAACAACCCTTTCGACCATCATCCCTTCTAGATACCAGAAGGCAACATAGTGCACAAATTTCACTGTGCAGTCTGACCCGAGATGGCTTCTATGGGTGGCTGTAGAACTCATATGTCTGCAAGCATGGGATGGGATGCGTTTCTCTCTCAGAGGCATTGGATCTACTCATTGTTGTCCCTCAAATCTTCATTAGACCTTATTCCAAACCGTTGTCACAACTATTCTAATAGCACTTCATTAACCATTATCATTGCATGTGTTCAATGACAAGTATTCATCTACTGTAACACAAGATTATGATCTAAACACTAGTTATAACATTCATTTATTTAGATCTATTATGCAGATTCCATTAGTTTATTCTTAGTGCGCAATGTTATTTCCTTTTTCATTTAATATGTTCATAATAAACATACTAAAGAAAATACAATAAAAAACATTGCATACATACGACACAAATATACAGTGGTTCACCCCCCCGGGGCTACATCCATAAAGATTTGTCGCATTGTCTCTTTATTCATATTCTTGAAAAAGCTAGATATGCACACTGTAGAATCCTTTCGCCATTACATTCGATCTCCACAAACTAAAATATCTCTCACAACTCTGAGAACTTCTTACCACTCTACTATCAGACTATCTGAAATGGCTAACTCACTAACAAAAAGGGACCAACATCTCATCATCCTAATACATTCTACTTGTACAAAAATTGGGACAAAGCCATTACAAAAACCCTAACCCTAAGAGGATTAGGTTTTTCCACTTTATCCTTGACTCAATATTTGTTGGTCCTCGATCCAACCATTTCTCCAAGTCGGTGCTCCACTTTTTCAACTGCTCCACGTTAGTTTTTCCACTTTGTAACTTTTTTTACTCTAATTCTGGCATGCTCCCTATTTTTCGTCATTGCCTTGATTCTCTCCCAAAATTGGCATGTGCCAACACCCAACTTGATGTCAATATTGGAGAATTTATTTCCATCTTTTATCTGATCAAAAAGATCATATATCATTGGCAAAGGATACATGTTCTTCACAATCACCTTGTTTAGCTACCTGAAATCAATGCACAGCCTCAAATTCCCATCTTTCTTCTTCAAAAATAGCATTGGATCACCCCAAGGTGACACACTTGGGCATATGTACCCCTTATTCAAAATCTCTTCAAGTTTCATTTTCAGTTCCTTCAATTCATGTGTACTCATCCTATAAGGAGTCTTGGACATTGGGGCTGATCCAGGAATCAAATTAATAGAGAATTCAATACCTCTCTTGGGTGGAAACCCTGATATTTCTCCAAATACATCCTCAAACTCTTTTAGTACTGTATATTCTTCAATTCTTTGAAATTTTTCCTTGGGCGTCTCTTCCATATGTGTTGAAAATATTTGGCATCCTTTCATGAAGCTTATCTTCAGCTACAAGGCTGAAATATCTCTAATAGTTACTTCCCTTGGAATACCTTGAACTATTCTCAAGTTCCCTTGTTCATCCAAGCAATTAAATTCCTTGTTATAATAGTCTAATACAACATTATGATTGTCCAAACAATTCATATCAATGAGGAAATCATATGAACCCAAAGGAATGATATTCAAATATGCATTTGTGCTCATTCCATTCATGTCCATTAGACATTCCTTAACCTTCTCATTAATTCTTCTCTTATATCATGTAGCTAACTGAAACAACAAATATTTCCAAAGTTTTATTCTTGGAAAATGAAAATTTTCCACCAATTTAGGATATATGTAACTATGACTAGCTCCTAAATCAATCAAAATAACAATAGGTTGATCATTGATCTTACCTTCCACTTCAATCATGTGAGATTGAAATTCAGTTTGCTTGTTGTCTAGGACTACAAAGATCCTTGGCATGATTCTTCCCATGTCCTTAATCGTATCATCATGTTGTACATTGTAAAAATCCTCACTTTTTCACCTGTATGAGGGAAATCTCTGTACATGTGATCTCCCTCACAACCCAAACATTTAATGGGTTGTTGTCTTGGCCTTTTTACCAATGTTTCTGACATTCTAGGTTCATTTTTACTTGGCTTCCCCTGAGAATTATTATTGAAGAATGGTGTCTTGTTCCCCTTCTTCCTTTACTCAATATTACCTTTATTTTTATGTTCCCAAGCCTTTTGGAAAGTTGTTCTTCCTTTATGCTAATCATAGAGGAACTTGGCTCTCCTTCTTGCTTCATCCATTGTCTTGGGATCATCATAGTGTATATTGTCACTAAATATTGATGGCATCTCACTCTGGAACCTTTGAAAATTGACATATTCATCCTTGATGAAATCAACATAATTGAACAACTCTAAGAATCTCCTCTCATACTCATACATGGTCATACTCCCAATCTTGATTTCAAAGAACTCCTTCATCTTCCTATTATAATAGCACTTGGTCAAGTATTTATTTTGAAAAATATTTTTGAACTACCTCCAAGTGAGTTTATTCTCATCAATGTGTTGTACTTGCACAATTTGGTCCCACCACAATGATGATTTTCCCTTCAGCTGATAAATTGCAATTATTCCTTCTACCTATGACGATTAATTATGCAACTGAAAATATTTCATAATCTCTAACAACCAAGTCTCTACATCCTCATCCTTCTTATGCTCACCATCAAAGGTAGGAGGCTTTTATCTTGTTTATTTATACTTGTAGTTCATATACCCTAGGCATCCTCTTATGCTTTCTAATAGGGGATAATATTGGACTATTGTGTGCTCTGCTCACTAAATGCCTTGGTGAGTGATGATGGAATCTACCAACACTTCTAGATTCCCTTTCTCTGGCATGATATCTATGACTCTGTGACTTTCTTGATTTTGTCTCTTTGTCCATTTTATTCTCTATTATGTCCAAACTATGCAACAACTTGATGTTGAAGCCATATTTTTTCTCCATATCTTACATATGCCTCTCATTATCAGTTGTATAGCTATGAACATCTCTTTGCAGACTCTTTATAGTCTCCACCAAATTCATGCTTTCCTGCTTTCCTTCTCCATTCCCATTCGATTGTTTTCCTACATTACCCATGCTGACATACAACCCCCTGAATTTATCTCCATGTTTGTGAGTTCTCTACACATCTACCACGTTCTATTTGTGCCCTTAATTCTACAAACTGTGCATGCAATAAGATTTGTTAGACAAAACAACTCAACAAATCTATTAAATTATGCACCACTCTACCCTTTTAGTGCACCCTTCATATGGTGAACTTAATCCCAAACACCCAATATTTTGGAATTTTGAAAGAAGACCAATTGGGATTCCTCATGCTCATATTTTGATCTATATGACCAATTTTCACCTCCATCCAACATCTAGGATGCTAATTACATCCTTTTACAGTTTTGACTATTTTACTTCTTTTTTTTTCACTTAATGCGATAGGAATATTCGATCTCATCATATACACTGCCAGGTACCCAGAATTGAAATTATATATGCATAGATATCTTCTATGGTTCATTTTATTTCCATATACTAGTCCTGTGCCCCAAACCAACTTTGAAGCAAGGATTTATGCCCCTAAGAAGTAAACTGGTATTGAAATTTACCTTACATTGTTTTAGTTGAAACTTTCTCATACGAGCTTCATTTTGCAAACAGTTTGGCTTGTTGGAAATATATCTTCTAGTTATTTCATTTAATATATAGAGATTATATGTGGTGCTTATGGAACTTATAGTCTCAAAAATTAGAACTCCTAAAAAAAAAAATTTAGGCCTTCAAAAATGTCGTGCAAGATCATGACCTTCAAAACCACAAAATTTTCGCAAAAAAACACTAGTTTTCTACTGTGATAGACCGCCAAATCGACATGCACCTATCCTCGAAAATTTTCCTTCAATTTCATCCTTCAATTATTCCTTTTTGAAGTGTAATTTTACACGTGTACCATCTCTTAATTATACACACATATTCATGACGCACAAGTTCTACACGCGCAACTCCAAAATGTAGTGCATGCACCACACACCCATAATTAATGCACACAACTTTCACGGAGCACATCAATATCTAGTGCCCATAGATTTTTGTGCCACACATCAATATCCAATTTGAAAAAAAAAATTATCGTGTGCACAACTTTTGTGGCATGCACCAATGTTCCATCTGCATCCCAAGCTCTTCTCTGTGTCGTGTCAGTATTCATTGTGCACACACTATACACCAATGCTCAATGCACACAACCAATACATAGTGCACACAAATATTTTCTTCTCTTAGCTAATTTTTCCATCTTTTCAACTTGTGACCATCGCGACCATCATGAAAATACCCGACTCGCCAACATCATGTTGATCTCTATCCCATACAAGTCTGGTGTTGAAGTAGTTTCTCTAATACCGTGATGCAACGTCCCCCGTTACCAACAACCCAAACAATTTTTCTCTAATGTCACAAGGTAACATACCCAGCCACAATTTGAGCCATGCTACACAAATTTTCTTATTTTGATACCAGCTCTAGTTGCAAAAGTAATTCATTGAAACAAATACATGCACAACTAGTATTATGCCACACACGACAACATTTTCCCATTCACACACTCATGACAATCGTTTCCCAGCGCACATGGTTATTCAAACTTCAGSCAGAAATCTCATTGCCATTGCTACTAAAATTTGACTAATATTTAACATTTATTAATTGTCATGCCCTGCATATGCAACTGTTATAAAAAACTAACAATAACATGMATAACAATGCATAATTACATTTAATTATCAACAAACAGAAATAACATAAACATACACATGATAAACAACATGTGAACACATGTAAAAGAACACTTATCTTTTTCTATAATTCACCAACTACATGCATAACTTAGACGCTCATCCCAGTCATAGACTTTGTTGTTCATACACTCTCAAAAGCAAGTCAGCCCTAAGATGGGGCTATGAATCCACCAAGGTAAAATATCCTAAAGAAACTAAGGTCTAAATCATAACATAAAACAACACAGGCTTAGGAACACACTCCAACAACAGTTCCCATCTCACAAACTCTCATTCCCCATAGCTTGTCCCACCCAAGGAAATGTACCCCCTTCTCTGCTCAATAGTTCTCTGGGTTGTCCCACTTCCCTTATAGGTATTTAGCAACAAGCCGGACATGAATTATCAGATCTCTGTAGCACTCAAAAAATAAAATTTCTCAAGGATTTATAGTACCCACTATCCCACACACAAGGAAAACTATTCCCAGTGATGCAGGAGCATCGCTCACTCATCAAGTGAGCCAGCGCGTGGAGCGGGGAAAGACAGCTGGACCAGCCAACAAACTTCTTTTTGAATTTTACCTTGATATTTTTTGCGCCAAGCATTAATGAGTTAATGTAATGAAGCGCATTTATATTGTATTGTAGATAAGGAGGCATTTAATAGTTTTAATGTTGTTAGATAGGAATTTATTGTAGATTTGATAGTTTCAGATTTCGAGAGGGCAAACGGAATATAGGCACCCTCCTTTGTATCATTGTATTATTCATTATCATTGAGAGCAAGCAGAGCAAAGCAGAGAACTTGTGGAGAGCCCTCATGTACAGATTGGATTAATAGAAAGAGCTTTTGATTCAATTTCATGACT